>JZLH01S0136723.1:36937-50498 GCA_001188425.1 Eucidaris tribuloides
GTAGAATTGGGATAGCTTAGGGGAGGGTCTGGGAGGGGGTTCCCCTCCCAAAGTAAGAAAAAAAAATGCATTTTCACCTTTAAAAATCTATATTTTTGGCTCCTTTTAATGACAAATCAATCCGCATATGTCATCCACTTTCAATTCGTTATTCTAGCTAATTAGACAAACAATATTTGCATCTTTAATTTAAAATTTAAAAGTATATATTTTCAATTAGCGAGGTTATTATAACATTGTATTTGTTTTGGGGGGCACATTTTAATTCATCACAATATCTGATTAATGCCCGAATAATCACATTTTATATTAAGACCTATATGCTGCATGGAGGAGTAGCCAATTCTTTTGTGGGGAGGGCGAGTGAGGGATCACCCCCTATGCAGAACGTGACGTTTTTTCTTACTTATACCCCTACTAAAGAGTTGAAGAGTTGCAACAAATTGCAAAATTTTTAAAATATGCAGAATATGTTTAAATAGTAGTGCAAGGCACTACAAAACCATTAAACATGCACAATATACCTCGCGTGAAAAATTGGCAGCGTATATTGCAAGTTTTGGGCGCGTAGCGCGCCGAAAATTTTGACGTTTTATTACCACGCCAATGAAAATATTGCGGCAAAGGTATTGTTTTGCCCCCTACCCTAAAAACTGTTAAATTGAAAAAAAATGATATGTTTAACAAGCAATGTATAAGGCACTACAAAACCATTAAACTTACACAATATTCAATTTTGCTTCGTACCTCGGGCGAAAAATTGCTAGCCGTCATTGCAATGTTGCGCGCGTAGCGTGCCGAAATATTGGACACTTTATAACCACGCCGATGAAAATATTGGGACAAACATATTGTTTTGCCCCCTCCCCCAAAAATTATATGTTTCAAAAGCAGCGTAAGCACTGCAAAACCATTAATTGTATCATTCTGTTACCACGCCAATGAAACTATTTGGGCAGACATACTGTGACATATTGTGTTGCTCCACCCCCCCCCCAAAAAAAAAAAAAAAATGACAAATTGAAAAATTATATGTTTCACAAGTAACATAAGGCACTAGAAAACCATTAAACCTACACAATGTTTGAGTTTTTTGTTCGCGCTTTGCGAGAAAAATTGTTAAGATATGTATTACTGCAATTTTGCGCGCCGAAAATTTAGACATTTTCTTTACTTTTGCCCCCTCCCTTACAAATATTTGACAAATTGAATCATTCTTAAAACTTAATGCAAGAATAGCGCAAAGCACTACAAAACCATTAAACTTACACAATATTATTTTTTTTTGCCCGCGTTTTGCGAAAAAAATGGTGAGCATAATGTATTATTGCAATTCTGCGCGCGGAGCTAAAATTTTGACGTTTTCTTACTTTTGCCCCACCCCCCTTATAAATGACAAATTAAATCATTCATAAACGTAATCCAAGAATAGTGCAAGGCACTACAAAACCATTAAACTATTACACAATATTAAATTTTGCGACGCTTGCGCGAAAAACTGTTATCCTATATTGCAATTTAGCGCGCGGAGCGCGCGAAAAATTTGGACATTTTATTACCAGGCCAATGAAAATATTGTTACTATTTGATACGGAAAATGAACTGTATTGTAGGAAACAACACACAGACTATTAAAATTTTGATAGTTATGCACACATGTATTCGTAAATTCGTGGGGGGGGGGGACATTTGATATTGTGTCCCCCACCTTCAAATTTGTGGGGGGGGGGACATGTCCCCCTGTCCCCCCTGGATTTGCGCCCCTGGACATGGTTGCAACCTCTTATGTTCGTAAAACATGTGCAATATATTTTGGTGAAAAATATCCGATTTCAATTTTTCGATATACTCAATGGCTTTACAGTTTCAAAATTTAGGAAGGATGAACATTTTGAAATTGAGCACACTGAACTGTAAAATATGTGAAATTGTCTAGGGAGGTGTAAGGGGGTCAAACGATAGATGATTAACATAAATAGCGCGAAATCATTCAGCAGAAACAGAATTTGTCAAAATCCTGCATCATAAATCCTCGAAAATGACCCTTGTGAATTTTGAAAAGTGACATTTTCACTTTAATATGTGCTCACCCATGCATGACTCAACAGATCAATCACATTTTCACGCAGAAGTTAGTCAGTGAAGGCAAAAACACTCCTGCCAAACTATTTTGCTCAAAACTATTTTGTTAAAAAGTTATGGTATCTTGAAAAGGGGAAAATTACTTTTTGTGTAGTGTTCATATATAAATAGTTAAATTAAATCTGTGTTTTTTACATTTATTTATTTATTTATTTATAAGAATTAATACAGGATATAAAAAAGAGAGGGAAACCATGTTAAAACGTGGATGAGTATATAAAAACCTAAACCAATATAGATGAATATGCACAATTATATTTCGTAATGTTATTGCACCAATTTGATTTTTCATATGAAAATAAATAGCATATAATATATCAAATATTTATGCAGGATGCGCGTGTTTGACTGTTATCAGTTAAAAATAGTGTTCCAGATAAAAAGTTAATCATTTGGAGAACAAACAGAAACGGCGTGTTCACGAGTGGTACGACACAATGCCTGCAATCATTAACCACCGTGCCATATTCATCAGCGTTCCAATGCTTCTGGCACGCGTGTACTCTTCCGATAACTCGTATCATCACACATGTCACAGTCACAGACAAGGTTCATCAGGAAATCGTGTACACAAACTAGATGCAGAGATAAACACACCGATCGTATTCATTGGTAGTATACATGTATGGTAGTGAGATTTGATCAGTTAATGCAGTGTGCGAGGTTCACCACTGAACACCCGTGTAACGCTAAATTTGCCTTTCAACATGAATTTCGGATGAAAGACTTGATAAAAGACGCAAACGGACTAAATGGGAATTTCATTCAGGCACTGGATCGGGCACCGTAAACCAGTTGAACAAATGATTTCAGAGGTGCAATGGAAAGTTTTGTTCCGGTTTTAAGTATGCTTCTTCATTCTTGAGTAACAAGCTTTGCATAAACATGGAAGATTATAGAACCGCAGAACTTGAAGGCGTCTGTCTCGAAAATGACTGGCCAGTTTTTAATTTGTCGGAGGAAGACGCGGAATCTTTTCTGAAGGGAAAACCGGAAATCATCGTGAAATCCTACGTCTTGCCTGTCGTCCTCGCGGTGGGCGTGTTCGGCAATCTTCTCTTCATCCTGACGATCATTCGGGTGAGGACGATGCGGACCATCACCAACTTCTATCTGGTCAACCTGGCCGTTGCCGATTTGGTCTTTCTCGTAGTAGGCATCGGGGAGAAAATTTTCCGCTATCACGTCTCTCCCATCCGAGATGACGACACGCCAAAGGGAACGTGGGGATGCGTGATGATCAGCCTAATACTCGACTGGACCAACTTCGCATCTATCCTCCTCGTTACCATGGTAACGATCGAGAGATACTACGCAGTCTGTAAGACATTCTTGCATCGAAGAATCGCCGGCTGGCATCGTACTGTCAAGATCATCTTACTCACATGGAGCGTGAGCCTCGGCGTTGCTCTGATTTTAGTGGCGAGCCATTACAAGATGCAATACCAATGTCTGATGTTCCCAGACGACCCCGTGTACGCTGATTTTCCCGTTGTGTTTGGAGATTGCATGGGTAAGTCCGAATTTTGGGTTTGTTTTGGATATGTCATCCAGGTGATTCCTTTCTTTGTTGCCATGGTGATTAATTCTATACTCTACGCTCTCATCATCCGCAAGCTCCACGCCCGGGTGGGTACTAACCTCTCCAACACGCATACCCGGACCCAGTCCATCAAGTTTCGAAACTCCGTCTCTAAAATGCTCATCGTCAACGGTGTGGTCTTCTTTCTGTTCCTGGCTCCGTATCAAGCCGCGTGCCTAGCGGTGATGATCCAAGGATGTCTGGCTCATGGAACCTTCGAAGAAGTGCGTATTACTGTAGATATCTTCTGGCCTGTGGTTCAGTTGTTGCTCTACGTCAATTCAATGATCAACCCGTATATCTACGGCGCAACTAATAACTGTTATCGGCAGGCATTGATAAAAACATTTGTCTGTTGCAGACAAAAGGAGGAAGAAAAAGAGAGAACAACATCTGCAAACAGTGTTACCACGATAAGTGAAACAGTGGGTACGCAAGCAAATTAAAGGAGTTTGATAATCATTTCATTAAAAGACAGGTGTAATATCGAAGGAGAGATGTTTCAAGTGAAATAAAGTAAAAAGAAACAAAAAAGGGAAAGCCATACATTTATCAAGAACAGTCATCATTTTGCAAACCAAAGATATGTGCTTAAAATATCAATTATCTTAGGAAGTCTATGAAACTAGGAACTACTTTCGAAAATAAGACCTAATTTTTCCTTTATGAGACTCTTCCCTTGAACCTCTCAGCCCTTGGGGAGCGTATATTTTTCCTTTCAATATCTTAAGAGCCCCTCTTTTTATAGACGAGTCTTGTATTTGGTCAAATTTAATCGTAGATTTTAAGACAGTGACTGAACACTCAATCTTAAACTTTAACATCGAAAAGGGGACAAAGCCGGAAGAGGTGATGGGTCGGTGGGTGGTACACGACAGGAAATTCCTTTCCTCTAAATATATGCACGTTGCTTGTGGAAGTCCTTTAACTCGAGGAGAATCATATTAATAATGATCCCTA
The DNA here is from genome assembly GCA_001188425.1 of Eucidaris tribuloides. Classification (NCBI taxonomy): domain Eukaryota; kingdom Metazoa; phylum Echinodermata; class Echinoidea; order Cidaroida; family Cidaridae; genus Eucidaris; species Eucidaris tribuloides. The sequence continues at coordinate 41,622 of JZLH01S0136723.1, forward strand.
ACGCCCCTTCAGGATGATATCCCCACGCCCATTTGAATTATCTTTAAGCCATTTCCCTACACAAAATATCTACCAAGTTTGGTCGAAATCCATTCAGTGGTTTTGAGAAGTGAAAAAATGTAAAGAATATGGACGATGAAACCTAGGTAAGCTAATAAAGGAAGTGTCTTTTTCGATATTCATCTTATAATTGTCATCGTCATTATCATCATCGTCATCATCATCGTCATTATCATCATCGCCGTTGTCGTCGTCATCATCGTCATCATGACCATCATCATCATCAGTAGTAAGTTAGCCAGTCAGGCATTCTGTCGTTCAGTCGTTCAGCCACAATTTCCGGTTGTAGCATTATCTTAAACATTGTGTGTTTGATTTTTGTGAGTAATTTAACCTTTTGCTATTCGATAATTACAGGCACATTGCAATAAAACACATCATGAGGTGCATAATTTTTTAAAGGTTACACTTCGAAGTTTGGAGTTTGTCAAATTGTACCAACTCTCGTTTTGACGTAATAATCTTAAGCCACGTGCAATTTTGATATATATGTCATGTTGTAACTGTGGCAGTGATAATTATGTTAAGTTTATAGCAATACAAGTATGCAGGGGAATGGATTACCAACAATTCAGTTCTCTTTGAACCATGTCCGATGCAGGCACTCAAATATGCTGCCTATGTGATCACTGATTATTCATTGCAGCTGGGAAGACAACAGAATTCTGTTTCATTGCAAAATAATTTTAGAAGAAAGATTTTTATGATCATAATTAATTTGCGATGTACCCGATTGCAAAAAGACTGAGTGAGAGCACATGCTGCTACAAATAAAGAGTATCGAATAATAAGTACTTAAGTCACATTTTGACGAAATTGAGTTTGTGATCGTTACATGCCGGTATTTTATTTTTTTTATAATTTGACCCTTCCCTAGTAGGGGTCAGGGGAGGGGTCAACCAGGGTCAAATTGTTAACTTCGTCTAATTTCTACAAACTGTATCTGAAATTACTCGACTAGTTACAAGGATTAAGAAAATGTATAATCTATCATTTATTTTGTGCTTTGTTGATGGAATATGGGTTCACTTTCGGTCAAAGGTCAAATGAGGTCAAATTTGAAACATCGTTTAAATTCGACAAATTACATATCAAAATGTTTGTCTTACTGAGGACATTCCAAAAATATATACAATTAAGTGTTTTTTTTTTACATTTATTCAGTCGAGAAATGCATTTGTTTTCCTCAGACCCTTGTTTTTAGAAGAAAATATATATTGATTATTGATTATTGGAAATCGACAAGTGTGACAATGTTTGTTTTTGTCCTATATTCATCTTGTATAATGTTAATTAAGTTCAGCAAGTTTGGATGTACAACTCAAACATTTGTGATCTGTAGACAAATTTGAAAACTTTGAGCCTTTGTTTCTCAAAAGTAGTATTATGTGAATACAGTACTTCTTATTCTGTACTCTTCAGTAAGGGACGTGTGAAAATATGCCCCAAAAAATATGAAAGACAGATGGAAACTGCAAAACTGGGCACGAGAGGCTTTTATTAAAGAACTTTATTTGAAAATCATAAGTAATTCATTTGTGGGAATTTTGGGGAAAATGTATCAAAATTCACACAAAAGAATGGTCAGTTTCTAAATTTATCTTCACAAAAATGGGACTTGGATTCAAAGTTGCGTGCATATCTTCTTACGGTATTTATTTCCAGTTGCCACGCTTAAAATCAGTTTAATCGGGGAAAGGGAAATATTTTCGATATTTTATTAAATATCAAAATACATCTTCAGCTCTTGTCATTTTAAGTTGGTAGCATCGAAGATGGAACATCAAAGACATCAAATCTACTGGAGATTTGTGTACACTCTTATAAAACTAACAACTGTTTGAATTCATCATTGCTATATTGTAATTAGCACTCTACCACTTACTATCTTCTTTATTAACAGAATGATTACATTCCCCAAGCGAAACTAAATCGGTTGCAATGTTATGGTCCCTAATCGAGTTTGCCAATCTTCAACATTTTCTTCCACTTCTCTTCCAGTCATGAATGTCAATAAATTAAGAAAATAAAGTTAAAACACCCCCCTTTGAAAAATCCTGCGTACGCCTATGCCATACATTTATCAAGAACAGTCATCATTTTGCAAACCAAAGATATGTGCTTAAAATATCAGTTATCTTAGGAAGTCTATGAAACTAGGAACTACTTTCGAAAATAAGACCTAATTTTTCCTTTATGAGACTCTTCCCTTGAACCTCTCAGCCCTTGGGGAGCGCATATTTTTCCGTTCAATATCTTAAGAGCCCCTCTTTTTATAGACGAGTCTTGTATTTGGTCAAATTTAATCGTAGATTTTAAGACAATGACTGAACACTCAATCTTAAACTTTAACATCGAAAAGGGGACAAAGCCGGAAGAGGTGATGGGTCGGTGGGTGGTACACGGCAGGAAATTCCTTTCCTCTAAATATATGCACGTTGCTTGTGGAAGTCCTTTAACTCGAGGAGAATCATATTAATAATGATCCCTAACGCCCCTTCAGGATGATATCCCCACGCCCATTTGAATTATCTTTAAGCCATTTCCCTACACAAAATATCTACCAAGTTTGGTCGAAATCCATTCAGTGGTTTTGAGAAGTGAAAAAATGTAAAGAATATGGACGATGAAACCTAGGTAAGCTAATAAAGGAAGGTGTTCTTTTTCGATATTCATCTTATAATTGTCATCGTCATTATCATCATCGTCATCATCATCGTCATTATCATCATCGCCGTTGTCGTCGTCATCATCGTCATCATGACCATCATCATCATCAGTAGTAAGTTAGCCAGTCAGGCATTCTGTCGTTCAGTCGTTCAGCCACAATTTCCGGTTGTAGCATTATCTTAAACATTGTGTGTTTGATTTTTGTGAGTAATCTAACCTTTTGCTATTCGATAATTACAGGCACATTGCAATAAAACACATCATGAGGTGCATAATTTTTTAAAGGTTACACTTCGAAGTTTGGAGTTTGTCAAATTGTACCAACTCTCGTTTTGACGTAATAATCTTAAGCCACGTGCAATTTTGATATATATGTCATGTTGTAACTGTGGCAGTGATAATTATGTTAAGTTTATAGCAATACAAGTATGCAGGGGAATGGATTACCAACAATTCAGTTCTCTTTGAACCATGTCCGATGCAGGCACTCAAATATGCTGCCTATGTGATCACTGATTATTCATTGCAGCTGGGAAGACAATAGAATTCCGTTTCATTGCAAAATAATTTTAGAAGAAAGATTTTTATGATCATAATGAATTTGCGATGTACCCGATTGCAAAAAGACTGAGTGAGAGCACATGCTGCTACAATTAAAGAGTATCGAATAATAAGTACTTAAGTCACATTTTGACGAAATTGAGTTTGTGATCGTTACATGCCGGTAATTTTTTTTTTTACAATTTGACCCTTCACTAGTAGGGGTCAGGGGAGGGGTCAACCAGGATCAAATTGTTAACTTCGTCTAATTTCTACAAACTGTATCTGAAATTACTCGACTAGTTTCAAGGATTAAGAAAATGTATAATCTTTCATTTATTTTGTGCTTTGTTGATGGAATATGGGGTCACTTTCGGTCAAAGGTCAAATGAGGTCAAATTTCAAACATCGTCCAAATTCGACAAATTACATATCAAAATGTTTGTCTTACTGAGGACATTCCAAAAATATATACAATTAAGTGGTTTTTTTTTTTTTTTTACATTTATTCAGTCGAGAAATGCATTTGCTTTCCCCAGACCCTTGTTTTTAGAAGAAAATATATATTGATTATTGATTATTGGAAATCGACAAGAGTGACAATGTTTGTTTTTGTCCTATATTCATCTTGTATAATGTTAATTAAGTTCAGCAAGTTTGGATGTACAACTCAAACATTTGTGATCTGTAGACAAATTTGAAAACTTTGAGCCTTTGTTTCTCAAAAGTAGTATTATGTGACTACATTACTTCTTATTCTGTACTCTTCAGTAAGGGACGTGTGAAAATATGCCCCCAAAAATATGAAAGACAGATGGAAACTGCAAAACTGGGCACGAGAGGCTTTTATTAAAGAACTTTATTTGAAAATCATAAGTAATTCATTTGTGGGAATTTTGGGGAAAATGTATCAAAATTCACACAAAAGAATGGTCAGTTTCTAAATTTATCTTCACAAAAATGGGACTTGGATTCAAAGTTGCGTGCATATCTTCTTACGGTATTTATTTCCAGTTGCCACGCTTAAAATCAGTTTAATCGGGGAAAGGGAAATATTTTCGATATTTTATTAAATATCAAAATACATCTTCAGCTCTTGTCATTTTAAGTTGGTAGCATCGAAGGTGGAACATCAAAGATATCAAACCTACCGGAGATTTGTGTACACTCTTATAAAACTAACAACTGTTTGAATTCATCATTGCTATATTGTAATTAGCACTCTACCACTTACTATCTTCTTTATTAACAGAATGATTACATTCCCCAAGCGAAACTAAATCGGTTGCAATGTTAACCATTTTAGAAGAATAACACAGCTACTCGATTGCTGATTATGTGACCATGTTCAGAAAAATAAAGTACATGTAGATATTTATATTAAAGCCACTGGCTAACATTTACTACAGTTAAAAAAAATGTGAGCTACATTATCATCCATGCTCAAAGTTTTTTATAAGGTCTAAAAATGAAGCCCTGAAAAAATGTATTCGAAATGATGATTTAGTGCTTTAAAAAGTGAAAATCTACAAGCATTCAAATTGACCGGATTCACCTTCCAATTTCCTCCCATAAATTTAATGTGTGCAAATCTAGGCTATTTTATCATCCACCGGAGTAGAAATTGTTTATTCATGCATACCTTGCAGCTGCATAACTTTCCAAACTTTTGTATTCTAGGGTGTTTATTTGTCCATTTATACTATATAGCTCAGATATCAAACTTTGACATTTTTTTTTTAAATTGAAGCTCCACAATGTTAACCTATCACTTTAAGATGACTGGATGTTTATATTCAGAAGGTTATATCGACAGCTTGTAAATATGACTCAATAAAAAACGATGGATATATTATTCTATGTTTTATGCCAAATGTAAACTGTGTTGCACCAAGAACCCTGAGCAAAGGTCAAAGGCTTTGAATAAAAGAGTGGAAAAAAGGTTTTGTTCTTCGTCGTCATTATTTCCCTCCCTCCTCGTAAGCCTTCCGACACATTCTCATCCGATGTGTGTGTGTGTGTGTGTGTGTGTGTGTGTGTGTGTGTGTGTGTGTGTGTGTGTGTGTGTGTGTGTGTGTGTGTGTGTGTGTGTGTGTGTGTGTGTGTGTGTGTGTGTGGTGTGTGTGTGTGTGTGTGTGTGTGTGTGTGTGTGTGTGTGTGTGTGTGTGTGTGTGTGTGTGTGTGTTTTGTGGGGGTAACTGCCATATATTACAAGAGAAACTTATTTATATAATTTCCTAAATTGCAGAAAATAGTACACATCATGAGTTGCTGCAAAACGAGTGGCAAGCAAAGGATTTAAATCAAATGTAATAACAAAATAACTGGAGGTTTGATTTTATTATATTCGACATTACTGAAAACATGTTACCGATAAGTATTTATGATGTGTTAACAGTTCACATATTAATTATATAGTCCAAATTTACATAGTAGTATTTTTCGCTTCAAACTTTACACAATTATCTAAAGCTGACATCTCTAAAGAAAAGTTTTCAAAGAATCTTGAGAAATCAACTGTCCTTCTAAGCGATCGAATATAAAATGACGTCACCAGTCGCAACAAACGCATTCGCACGAGATAGTGCAAATACAAATTTGGTAAGAAGGATTCTAATTTCCTGCTCTGAGTGCTCTCACAAAGTTTTATCGCCACCATATACACAGAATAGTCGGTTGCAACGGGTGACAAGTTTATGAGCTGCAGCATAAACCACTGACACGTGTGGGCGCATTAGGGTAAATATCCAATAATGTATTCTCTATTTACGAGCAGATGATTGGGTTAAGTGGCCTCTCGTTTCAACGTCACACAAGGCATCGTGGATTTCATGTCGGTTGGTTAGATCTGTGCCGCATTCTACTCTTCCAGTTTCGATCGAAGTATGATGTGTAGTAAGGTGGACACACGCGAAAACGAGTTCTGCTCTTGAAAAGTGCCTTTTTGGAGCATTTTTTTTTAATTTGGATGTTCTATCTCACTATCTTTTTACACAAGAAGATGAAAGGAGTGACACTTTTGTTAATGCTGCTCGTTGCGACCGAATTTCATCATGAAAACTTCGTCTCTATAGCGACAAATTACTGTGGCAGAGGAATTTAACAAATTCGGCATGCAGTATTACACCATCCTGAAGCACGATTCGATAACTAATGTGATTCTTTTTAACAGCAGATGAATATAGCAACCCTGCAGAATATATCGATTCCTCGTATTCAACAGCAAATCCTGATGCTTTGTATATTTGGATTCCTCTTTATGTGGGGTATTCTGCAAAGATCTTGTATTTCTGTTGAAATGATGGAGTCGACGTTCGGTTCGGTGTAAATCTATCAGTCGTATATCCTCAACTAAGGCATATTTTAACGCTTGCTTTTGTACGAACTCTTATCTTTACAATGTAGTGTCCATAATTATATTGCCTCTTCTCCTTCGGAAATTCGACATTGTTTCTCAATGATATCATTTCCAATCATTTGAATGGGACAAAATTCAAGCGAATTGGTGTTTATCGACGCGTAGCATCACTACAATATATGTCTTACTCTTTGAATCACTATACGGCTGGAAAGTTGATGAACACCAAAGAAACGGTTCTACAACAACGTTCGACATATTCCTGGCTATTAAATGAATTATACTGGTGTCTATCTACGCATGGCATCACTACAATAAGTGTCTTACTTTTTAAATCAATATGGCAGGAAATTTGTTGATGATCATTTTGCTAACAGAAACTTACTAAAGGAACGGTTCTATAAGAATGTTCGACATACATAAGTGATAAAACTTTACTGGCTGTAAAAATGAATCATACTGAGATCGAAGATCTATTCGATGTCTGTCTCGAGAATGACTGGGACATCTTAAACCTGTCCGTGGAAGACGTAGAGTCTATGATCATCAAGGATAAGATAGAGATCGTCACAAAATCGTACGTGTTACCGATCGTCCTTGCTCTGGGTCTGTTCGGCAATTTTCTCTTTCTTCTGATGGTTGTTCGGGTGAGATCGATGCGAACTATTACAAATTTTTACCTGGTCAACTTAGCGATTGCTGATGTAATATTTTTGATCGTCGGTGTCGGCGAAAAGCTCTGGCGATATTCTGTATCTCCCGTCAAAGATGACATCACTCCAAAGGGAACTTGGGGTTGTATATTTTTCGCTTTGGTTGTTGATTTTACCAATAACGCCTCCATCCTGCTCGTTACCCTGGTAACCATAGAGAGGTATTACGCGATTTGCAAACCGCTTTTGCATCGAAAATTCTCTGGCTGGGACCGTAACGGCAAAATTATAGCGACAACCTGGGTTATAAGTCTAATACTGGCGCTGATTTTCATACCGGGACATTACAAAATGGACTATGTATGTGTAATATATCCAGAAAACTCCGGGTATGACCACCTTCCAACAAAGTTGGGCTACTGCGCATCTGTAACCTTGTGGTACATTGATTTTGTGAACGGTTTTCAGACAGTTCCTTTCTTTGTTGCCATGGCAATTAACTCCGTCCTCTACTTGCTCATCATCAAAAGCCTACATGTACGAGTGGGCGTCAACCTCTCCAACCAGCTGGACCGGGCTCGGCTCATCAGGTCCAGGAACGCTGTCGCCAAAATGCTCATCATCAACGGCACTCTCTTCTTCTTGTGTCTTGCGCCGTACCAACTCGCGGTACTGACTCTGATGGTCGCTGGACTAATCAGCGTAGAGACCTGGGAAGTCGTTAATGCTACGGTAGAGGCGTACATGCCGATATTCCAGACCCTGCTCTACGTGAATTCAATGATCAACCCGTATGTGTACGGCGCGACGAATGCACGTTACCGGAAGGCGCTGGTGAAGACGTTCGCCTGTCGCAGGTGCACGAGACGAAAAGTCTGCGCGAACCCAACGAGGAAGGTATCTGCGATCAGTGAAACATTACATACTGGAACAATCTAATCAGATTAATACTCTGATATGAAAAACACGATTAAAGGGGAATAGGATGATTGGAAACACTTTAAACTGCCTCAATAATCAAATGGGTTAAACCATATTATGCCAATATATACACTAACTTTATAGCGTATATCTCGGTTGGAAGGATTTTAAAATTCTAAACAAAGTCATGATCAGTTCATATAGTAAACAAAATTTTAAAGATTGTTTGTAACAAGGATGATACACGCAAAAACGAGATCTGCCCTTGAACACTGTTGGAACAATTTTTCATTTGAATGTGTAATCCTTTGACAAAGAAGATAAAAGCAGTATCACTTCTTTCAATGTTGTTTTCTGCTGCCGAATTTTAACGTAAAAAGAGAAAGTAGAGAAGGTAGAGAAAGTGAACAAAATCAGCACGTTTTGCCCGAATGAAGTGTGATTCGTGAACTAATGAGACTCGTTGTTAACAGCAGATATGTATGAAGCGCTGCAGAATATATCAAATTCTTATATTGAAAAGTAGATCCTGATTCTTGATTCTGTAAACATTTAAACAATACTTGATGAGTTCATTATAGTAAACAAAGTTGTTAAAATTTTTATGCAGCTTTTATACTGATATGGACTGGCTTTGGAAGTATGTCAACATCTTCCATAGATCCCCTTTCTCTG
>JZLH01S0136730.1:1613-13413 GCA_001188425.1 Eucidaris tribuloides
ACTCTGTCAGCCTTGAGCAATTTGAGATATTCAGAAAAAACAAAATGGCCGCCAAAATGTCCGATTTTTGTATAGAAAAATATAAACGCGAATGTTTGTTTTAGTAAAGGACTACCAGTTGTGTTTATTTTTAGAAGTACATCACCCTAGACAAGACTGGAAGCATTGTTTCATCATAGATGACATGTTTATATGCATATTTCCAATAAATCACTATTTTAGTCTCAGTTCCAGACCGTGCGATTTTTCCTTCCTCCAAATAGACACATTGCGGTCGGGTGAGCACCAGGGGCCTGTGATGTCGGGCCCATTTACCCTCAACCAACACATTAGTCTTAATTCAAGGTAGTTGGATGATAACAGTATTTTTTTTTAGAATGGGATGGGCTCACTTTGTCAGCCTTGAGCAATTTGAGATATATGGAAAAAAAAACTGCCACCAAAATTCCAAATTGTTGTGCAGAAAAATAAAAAAAGGAATTTTTTAGTAATGGACTACTATAGTTGTGTATATTTTTAGAATTCCATCACTTAAAACTAGTCTGTTAGTGTTGTATCATAACAGACCACATGTTAATTTGCATATTTACAATTAATCACTATGTTAGTTTCACTTCCAAACCCTGCAAGTTTCCCTTTCTCCAAACAGATGCATTGCGGCCGGGAGAGCACCCGGGGCTTGCAATATGTCAGGCCCTTATAACATCAACACACTAGTCTCAGTTCGAGGCAGTTCACTGATAACAGTAATTTCCTTAGAATAGGACGTGCTCAATAAAAAGTCTGGAAGCCAAACTAGTAAATTGTCAGCATTTGTCTACTATGTACTAATACAAAATGTCAGCCTTGCAATATGTCAGGCCCTTATAACATCAACACACTAGTCTCAGTTCGAGGCAGTTCACTGATAACAGTTTTGGGGCAACATGTGTGGGCTCACATGTCTATGGGCCCTGACCCACATGTTGTCCCCATCTCTATCTCTATTTTGTGTTTTTTAACAATATCCTTTTCATAATATTTCGTCTGAGATTTTGTTGAATGTTTGTAATGTTTTGATATTGTACATGCTTGTAATGGACAAATAAATAAAATAATAATAAATAATAATAATGATGATGATGATGATGATGATGATGATGATGATGATAATAATAATAATAATAATAACAATAATAATAATAATAATAATAATAATAATAATAATAATAATAATAATAATAATAATAATAATAATAATAATAATAATAATAATAATAATAATGTTACTGATTTGCGCAGAATACCCCTATATGTACATCCCCCTTGGTTGTTGAGCCTACATTTTCTGAAAATGATAAAGGATTGTTAAAATGACAAATTCCTGGAAAATACAATGAGAATCACAGCGAGTTTTACACCAATCCAAACTTGCTGGTAATAAAAAGCATGGCATCTTAAAGTAAGCTACATTATACTATGTTACAAAATGTGAATTACAACTTTTAGCATTTGTCACCATCGTGGATTCTACAGATTTGTATGTCATCAGTGACCATGTATCCTTACTAGACATGCTATTGTTTCAGTTCCGTTCAGATATAGCCACAAAATAAATGGTCTAATATCGTAAAAAACACACACACACATTTTTTGCGTGTGTAAGAACATGGACCTCCATCTATAGTAAAAAAAAAAAAAATCAGTTTGGTACCATTTTTAATTTGCTACATATTTCAAATTGATCAATGCTGATTAAGTACCAAGTACCATCTTAAAATATGCAAATAAGCATTTGTATAGTCATTTGAGATAAAACACTCTCAGACCTATCTCACGTAATGAACTTGGGGAAATATATACACATTCAGGATTCTTTTACCAAAGAACATAAACCCTATGAAACGCTATCACTCAATATCGTTCATCTTCATAAAATATAGTGTATTTTATGGCGGCCATTTTGTTTTTGTGCATCATCAAAAAATATAGTGTATTTTGTGGCGGCCATTGTGTTTTTATGCATACCTTATATTGCTCAAGGATGATAGTTTTAAGATTGTTCAAATTGATGGTTGTAAGAATCATAAGTGAGACTAGTGTGTTGAGGCTACATCTGCCTGCCATTGCAGGCCTTGGGGTGCCCACCCAGCCACTGTGCATCTATTTGGAGGAAGGTAAAGTCGCAGTGTCTGGAAATGAAACTAACATAGCGATTAGTTGTAAATGTGCAAATTAACATGTGATCTGTTATGATACAACACTTACAGACTTGTCTCAAGTAATGGAATTCTAAAAATATACACCACTAGTAGCCCATTACTAAAACAAAAATTCAGTTTTAAAATTTGGCATTTTGGCGGCCATTTTGTTTTTTCCGCATATCTCAAATTGCTCAAGGCTGACAGAGTGAGTCCATCCTCTTCTAACAAAGAAATTATCGTTATCAGCCAACTACCTTGAACTAAGACTTATGTGTTGGTTGAGGGTATATGGGCCCGACATCACAGGCCCCTAGTGCTCACCCGGCCGCAATGCGTCTATTTGGAGGAAGGAAAAATGTGGTTCACTTTCTTACCGCATCAAATTCCCCCAAATTAAACCGACCAATAACGAGTCTCGACGAAGATGACATCAATTTTGAGGCTTTTGCCGCTGAACATTTGAACAACCATATGTCAAAATTAACTCTAAATCACGACGAACATGACTTTATTTCTCATTGCACTGATTCGGATTATCTTACGTTACACCAATTCAAAAAACTACAAACTTTGTTTTTAAATGAATCTTCAATTCTCCAGCTCAATATCAGAAGTCTAACTAAAAATTTAGATCAACTCAAAACATTTCTTGACCAGACTGCAGCTTTTGACCCCGCTGTCATTGGAATGTGTGAGACTTGGTTAAGTGATAATGTTTTTCCACTTCATTCATTAGATAACTATTCTTTCGTTTGTAATAATTGTGATCACAAACCCGGGGGAGAAGTTAGGTTTTATGTTTTAGATAAATTTAAATTCGAAATTATACATGACTTAAAGTACATGTCCGAGGTAGCTGAAACATTATTTATTGAAATTAATATTCCCGGTGATAAAACAATTGTTATTGGCGAAATATATAAACCACCAAACTCAAATTCAGCTGACTTCATTAATCTCCTCGAAAACATGTTATCAACACCTTATCTTCAAAATAAAACATGCCTGGCCAAGGGTGACTTTAATTTAGACCTTTTACAATGTAACCGTAGTAGCCCTCCCGCTGACTTTCTCAATTTAATGATCTCAAAGTCATTTAGCCCCTTAATAAATAAACCCACAAGAATATCTAATACATCTGCAACCCTGATAGACAACCTCTTCACAAATTTTACTTCACATATTAAATCTGGTATTGTAGTATCTGATATATCCGATCATTTCCCGATTTATCTATTTCTGCCTATAAACAATTATAAACAATTATAAACAATTATAAACCCCTAAACTATTATGTTCCGCTGAAAATCCTCCACGCCCAGCTATGATCCATTGCAATATTGAACGGATGAAAATTAGTTTAGAGCTCTGTGAATGGTATAACATGTATAGCAGCAATGATCCAAACTATGCATTCAATCAATTTCTAACCACATTGACCGACATCCAAAGTGAAAACTCCACCCTTAGAACTCCCTCCCGCTCAAATTATAAAACAGTCGCTAGGTCACCTTGGATTACCAAATCTCTTTTACAATCCATAAATAGAAAAAAAATAGACCTTTTTGCAGATATAAAATCAACCCCACTGTACACAACAAACGCACATATTCTTATTATCGCAACACCCTCACAACCTTACTACGACTAGCAAAAAAGAATTATTATTCAAACCAATTTGCAAAATCCAAATTTGACCCCAAAGCCACGTGGAAGGAAATAAATAAGGTCCTCAACAAAAAGGGCACCAATCAATCCATAACGAAAATTAATGTGAATGATTCCACAGTCATTGACCCACAAATAGTTAACAATTTAATGATTACTTTGTCAATATAGGCCCAAATCTTGCCAAACAGATTCCTGTACCAGCAAAACAGTTTCACTCATTTCTTAAAAAGCCTAATCCCAAGTCGCTATTTTTCTCCCCCATAACTATGTATGAAATAATTGATACTGTCAATAAGCTACAGAATAATAAAACCACTGGTTTCGACGATATTACACATTCTTTATTAAAACAAATAATCCATGAAATTGCACCCCCTTTAGCCCACATTTTTAACTTATCCATATCTTTTGGTGTTATCCCCGATAAAATGAAAATTGCCAAAATTATTCCCATTTACAAGAATAGCGCCACCACAGAACTAGGCAATTATCGTCCTATATCACTCCTAACATCAATTTCTAAGATACTTGAAAAACTTATTTACTCCCGAACAATTAAATTTCTTTTAAGTTGTAATATTTTATCTAACAGGCAATTTGGTTTTAGACAAAAACATTCAACCTCCCATTCGCTCTTGATGTCTATTAACAAGGTAACCGAAGCCATTGAAAATTTCTCTCACACAGTCGGTATATTCCTGGACTTTTCCAAGGCCTTCGACACTATAAATCATGATATTCTTCTTTATAAATTATCCCACTATGGGATTAGAGGGAAGGCCTTGGAATGGTTCAGGAATTACCTATAAACAAATCGCAAACAATTTGTTTATATTAATGGTCGTTCCTCCCAACTAAAACCCATTGTTCCCCAAGGCTCCCTATTAGGCCCCCTTTTATTTTTTATTGTACATTAACGACTTTCAAAATTCCTCCAATTGTCTTTCTTTTCTTTTGGTTGCCGACGATTCGAGTATTTTCTTTTCCCATCGTAACCCATTAGTCCTTTTAAACACCATAAATACAGAATTACAACAAGTTTTAATCTGGATTCAATCAAATAAGCTGTCCCTTAATATAAATAAAACAAATTATATATTATTTAGTAACACTACATCGGATTCCTTACCTGCTCAAACAGTTATAAACTCAACTCCCATAAGTGAAGTCGAAACCAAAAAATTCCCAGGAATTGTAATACTAGTAGATCGTAATTTATCATTCAATGCCCACACAAATAATCTGTCCAACTTATTATCTAGAAATGTTGGTGTCCTTAATAAACTAAAAAAAAATCCTCCCTAAAGATATTTTATCATCTGTTTATTTGACCCTTATTCTACCATACCTTAATTACGGGATCCTTGCGTGGGGCATTGGCCCAAAATACCTCCTTGATAAACTTCTAATTATACAAAAACGTTCCATTCGAGCAATTAACAATACCTCTTACCGGTCCCCCACTAATCAATACTTTTATGATAATAGACTTCTAAAAATTACTGACCTGTTTTACTACAACATAGGGATATTCATGTACCAACTGTCGAAAAGTGAATAACCAGACATAATGTCCTCCATGTTCCAAACCAATACCACAGTTCATTCGTACCCCACCAGACAAGCACATCATTACCACCTCCCATGCACCCGAACAGCTTTAGCCAATAAAACAATAACATTCACAGGACTCAAATATTGGAATAGCTTAGATTCTGTTGTCCAACAATCCCCATCCATTCATGTTTTTAAACGTAAACTTAAATGGTCCTTCCATAATAATTATACCATTTCCGCCGAATCCTAAATAATTCTTCATGTCAAGTCCCTCTTATACAAATCGCATCCTAACGCCCCCCTCCCCCTATATTTACTGAATGAACTCCGTATTAATCGTCTAAATGACATCCTGGCCCGATACATCATCTCCCAATCCAACATTTACGTTTGTATGAATAATGTATTTTATTATGCATACTTTTTATGTATCTACATATCATGTCCCCTAATATCTCTGAGTTAACGTAACAGTAATTAATAATTATCTCTCACACTCAATAATAATATGTTCGCCACATTCCCAAATCATTTTCATAAGACGTCATTATTTGTTTTTGTTTTTTTCCTAAGGGGAACCTAAATAATACAAGCTTGCTTCTGACTGGACCCCCTTCATATTTCCTTATCTCCCCGTCTTGTTTACCAATTATTACATATTGATACCTAAATACTGTACAGGTACAATTGTATTCTTATTTTGACTCTATATTTCTTTCATGAAATGCAAACTGAAATTGTCACCTTAGATTAGGATATGTTATGCTATTTATGTTGTTGTGTTATATTAAGTAAATGTTATGAAGTGTTATGATATGTTATATTATGTTCTGTTCTGTTATGTTATGCATGATGTGAAATATGAAATAAATAAATAAATAAAACTTCCAGTGGATGGATATACCTCTGCCCATCACTCCTAGTCCTTGGTGCTTTATTTACCGAATCGTGCTCTTAATATTTACATGTGAGTAGTGTACCTGACAAAGTATGTGACCATTTTGGCCCAGTAAAATTACCATTTTCATTATTTTCAGTCGAAAAGTAACAGTTAGATCACAAAATTATTTAAGATAATCTTGGAAAGCCTATCCAGTTGTATGGTGAATCTAGAAAAGCATTTTTGTTAACATTACTCACTGTATTTCAGTCATGTGGGTCATCATGATTTTGGCGAAATTCGTAACATAAATCAGAAACTTTGAATGGGGAAATGACAAACATGTCCCATGTATAAAATATGTCTTGAGGTCACGAAAGAAGTAGTCTAAAAACGCATTAACTTTTGTTCCACTTTTTAACATTTGGGGGAGTTGGAATCCCAACATGAGAATTTTTCTAATTTCTTGGGTAACAAAATAAAAAAAAAGCAATTTATCTGAAAATTGTTTAGGCAAGCTTTGACCATGCTGTCATATGTAAAACTACTATCATAAGTCTGATTCTTATTAATTTTACTCACATTAAGAAAAATTGTGATTTTTTTTCTGACAAATTAATAAAAATTTATTTGTCTAAAATGTGGCCAAACTAATCAAAGTAGAAGAATGTTGTCAAAGCTTTATTTTCTGATGAAATTTAAATTTTGAAAAAAAATTGATAACATGGTCTTTATACACAATGAAGGCGGCCTAAATAGTCACATGAATATATAACGTTTAACTAGAAATAACTTTTCAAAAATATTTGGCCGATAGATAGGAATAACACACTGACAAGCAAACAACCCAATTAATCACGTGATAGTTGTTAATTTTGATGCCAATGAAAACATAAAAAAACATAGCTGTTGTTTTTTCGGCTAAAAAGTAAATCTTGCTGAAGAAAAAAAGAAAGCTGTGGCTTGTCATGTATAGCCTACATACATCTCTTTACTGAGGTATCATTCATTTTCAGTAATAACCGTCACTCTGATGTGTCCATGCTAGCATGCCGCATTGTGTGCCATAAGTTTGTCGTGGTTTGAATTATTCACAAACATCACATGTACGACATGTCTACAGAGATACAAAGTAGAGATACAAAGTAATGATTGTTTATAGTTTATATAATAACCGTCACTTTGATGTGTCCATGCTAGCATGCCACATTGTGTGCCATAAGTTTGTCGTGGTTTGAATTATTCACAAACATCACATGTACGACATGTCTACAGAGATACAAAGTAATGATTGTTTATAGTTTATAGTTTACACATGTGACTCTCCATACACCCAGCTAACTCTGACTTACGTGTATGACGTCAACCGTGATTCCTCCCGCACTCCCATCGATCTCCGGATCGATCCTACGACCGATCCTCGTCAGGTACAAGTCAAGTTCTCCGTCCTGACGACTGCCACACAGGTAGAACCTAGGTAGATAGAACCCACACAAGACGGTATACAGGGGATTAGACGATCAACACGTGTCACATACACATACCACATCTTGAAAAACTGATGACTAACTGACAGTGTGACATATTACACACTACTGTCTAGAATGTGTAAATTACAAACGTATAGCCTACAGTAAACAATGCATTGTTTTTGTCGTTGTTTTGTTTTGTTATTGCATGTTAAGAACAATTCTCCGTTAGTTTGATGGGCCGATTGATATGAATGTAAGAACGTTGTACACATCTGTCTAAGCAAAATACACTTGCATGTGGAATGGACGTTTATCAACCAATTTCAACAAATTAGACAACATTATAAGGTATATAATCAATTGTACAACATGTTTGACACCTTTCTTCGTTAAAACGTTACAGTTATTTTAACAATTCTGAACAGCGTTATGAGTCTGACCGAACGCGACATGCGACAATTGTCAGATTGTGTGGTCTGAAAACCAAAATTTCTTCAAAACATTTCATTCATTTATCGTTAACCAAAAAGATATGTAACGATCAAATACACCTTTCAGGTTTGTATTAGTATTCCAATACATAACTCTTCGAACCGAATGTAGACCCCTCCCTTTCCCCTGTCGCGTGCTGCATAATTTACGCGTATCACTTTTGTGGGGTTAGGGGTCTTTTTCGGCCCATCTTCTGGGATGAAATTCACATGAAAAATGTTTAACTTATATAAGGGGTACTTTTCGTATAATTTGTGGTGAGTAACTATAGACTGTTGAAATAGGGCCGATTTTGTGGAAAACGTCCGGAATATCCACGAGATAGGGGTAAACAAATTTACATCATTACCAGATGTCGGGGTGTGTTTAAAAATTTATGGGAGGATAGGTCTGTTTAAATGTAAATTATGGACACGGGCCTGCCCTGATAAGGCAAGTGGGAAGGGGGATGGATTATAGATCTACAGCAATTAATACTGTAAGACTAATAAACCTTACTCTACACTATGTGTCAAATCTACAATAAAACTAAAATAAAACAAAACCTGAATTCCTCACCTCAGTAATTAACATATTCCTCATAACAAGGAGGAATAGAAGTGTATAGTTGTATTACTATTACTTACGTTATCTCCCTCGTCGTGGTTATGGATTGACACGCATTCACAATGCGTATCAAGAACGACTCCCCGAAGTCTAGGAACCATAATCTGAGCTTCTTCAGTCTCGTGAACCGGCCTCCCTCCAACCCATCGGCCAGCCCCGACACAGTCTCAGGGGACAAGCTGGAGACGCCTAATTCCCCGATGGGACAGAGGGCGAGGTTGGCCCAAAACCGACTGGTCAGACTGGCCGATAGGTGGGTGTCGTAATTAATGACTACCTCGGTGATCTACGTAATAGGGAGAAGAAAAGAAACACGACATGTTAACAATATGAAATAATTCGTGTTTGAGATGGGAAGCCAGGATTGAAATTAATCAAGAGAATTATTACACAGCAAATATTATGCAAATGCTGTCCAAATGAACTCTGTTTTATCTCACGTATCTATAATTATAACCAAGCCTGGTTATACATGTACGTACATTTTTTTTTCGTCACACGTGCATTGTTTTTTTTAATTGTATTTGTTTTGTTCTAATATATTTAACGTTTAATGGTGTACTGTTTTTAATGATGGAACGAATAAAGTTGAATTTGATTTGACTTCACCCAGTACAAGGCCCTGTTTGTAATTGTACCTGTGGTTTATACCTGCAAAAAAACCCCGACATCTTGAAACAGAATGATTGTAATTTTGTGCTGTGATATTTTTAAATGCATCATTGTTTTGTCTAATAATGTAGGGATAAATGAAATATATAACACTCGTAGACTCATCTAGAAAAATCGGTATGTTTTGGGAGGTTAGTTTCATTAATTCAAGTTCCAACTTGTCATTTACATGACTCGACGTGAAGACTTTTATATAGGATCTCTTTGTCATGTTTGTGTAGCCGAATGTATAAGAAGTTGCAGTAGTCCGTTTGAATGAGATTCATAAATCTCTATCTTGAATTCGGCCAAGCTGTAAAACAGAGAAACGTTGAACCCAGCAAAGCAGTAAATTGTTAATCACATCACGTTTTCAGTAAAATTGTATTATTGGATAGTTAACGACAGTCAAATTTACTGGCATAAATTCAGGGGAATGGGGTATATATTATCTTCCCCACACATACCCCTAAACTTTTCAAGAAAGATACTACTTTTTGTATCAATAAATCATTGACATGATACCAGTGAGAATTTCTCCTCAAATGCCGTTGAAATGCTTGAGATTTTTAAAACTAATTTTCGAAAACTCAAAATCTGCTCTGTCGCTTTGTTCCTTCATTTACATTCTGTCAGTAAGTTCAACACAATTTCTGAAAATACCTGTGTACGACCTAATATTATACCTTATCAACTGCATGAAAACACTGGCTTATGGGGGGGGGGGGTTCCACCACTTTTTCGGGAGGGAAGGGTTGTCGTGTACAACTAATTGTATACCCCTTCTTTTCAATTAAAATGTTTTAATATCATTCAGTTATTGATACAGATTATAAAATCAATTAATGCCTTAAAATGCTCAAGACATCACTATCTGAATTTCCCGATGTTTCCAATTTTATACACGTACGCCTGTCCATTCCTAACGTGCTTTCCATCGATTCAAAGAAGGCATTACATCAACGCCAAATAAAGCAAAAGGTAGGCTGATGAAATATGGTATTACAAAACAATGTCAAAAATAAACTCAGATATTACCTGAGGACACAAGGAGCCCATCCGTCACATTACAGCATACATTGAGTTAACAGTCTAATTATGTTTCAAATGGTCAGGAGTTTTTATTTCAATTCAATTTCAATTTATTGTCCAAATGCTAAAAAAACAAAGGAAATTCGGTGTGTTCACACGACAAAATATATTATAGACAACAATATGAATACAATACTACACAAAATATACACATCACAAGAACAAACCATACGAAGAACATTCATCATGGTTATAACAAAAAATAATAATAATATTCCCATATTTGCTTTTTGAAGTTTACCATGCCAGCCCCCTTTAAGTATATGTATAAATAAGTGTATTATACAATTATTAATATACTATACAAAATATACATAAACGTCCTAAAACTACACACAAACTTTATCAGAATCGAATAAATAGAACAAGGCCCCCCCCCCCCGTGCTCCTTCCAGTTTTCAAAGTGTAATTGTACAGGCCGGGATAAATAAATTCAACTGATGTACTTAAAATGGGGAAAAAATGTTACGTTACAATACACATACAAACAGCCACCCCCTCTTTAAGTATATGTATAAATAAATGTACTATACAATTATAAATATACTACACATCATCTACACATACGCCCTAAAACTACGCCCAAACTTAATGGTGAGAATCGAATAACTAGGACCAAGCCCCCCCCCCCCTATCCGTGCTCCTTCTAGTTTACAAAGTGGTATTTTGTTCAGGAGTAAATAAATTCAATTTTGTACTTAGAATGGGAAAAAACGTTACGTTACAATACACATACAAACAGCCACCCCTCTTTAGGTATAATGTATAAATAGATGTACTATATAATTATAAATATACTGTAGAACATATGTCCTAAAACTACGCACAAATGTTATCGTGAGAATCAAATAACTAGAACAAAGGTACTTACCCATCCCCAAACCCCCCCCCCCCGTGTTCCTTCCAGTTTTCAAAATGGTAATTGTTCAGGGATAAATAAATTCAATTAACGTACTTAGAATGAAAAAAACACACAACAACAACAACAAAACGTTACGTTACAATACACATACAAACAAACTTCATCTTGGTACAAGGCCAGAAACAAAAAGAGTTTGTTTTGTGTGAAAGAAAAATACCCTATTAAAGTAATTACCCCCCCCCCTTCAGTAATTGTACATTTACATGTGGCTGTTGTATTCACGGATCGAATAGGGGACAAAGGAGTTTGCGTATCTTTTAGTTCGGCATTTTTG
>JZLH01S0136770.1:14982-25571 GCA_001188425.1 Eucidaris tribuloides
ACTAAAAACAAAACAAAAAATCATCATTAAAATAAAAACTACAACGCATCCCCTCCAAAAACAAACACAAACAAAACAAAAAAACAACAACTCAAAAATCACTACCAACCAGAAACAACAAAATAACCGCACACCCTCCAACACCATAAGCACCCACCCAACAAACGCAGACAACCACACACCCACATAACCTCAAACATATAAAACAAAAGACATAAATGTAAAAGAAAAAATTAAAAACAACCAATTCACCACTTATATAGACAAAAACACAACCACAAACCACACAAAAACAATACCCACACCATTAAACAATAAACCACACTATAAAAGAACTACAAACAAATCACCCCATAACAAAACCTCAGCACAACTAAGCAACAAAAAATACAACCAAAAACCACAAAGTAACAATAACATAAACAATCAAACATAAAAATAATATAAAACAAATAAAATATATCAATCATACACAAAAAAACCAACAGCACAAAATAAGCAAGATCCTCATTCAATGACATTAAAGACTCAAAAAAATACACCAAACCCAAAACCTATCAAAGATAAAACTAAACTCACAAATAAACCAAAAAAATCCAATAACAAATACCGAACACACTTTCAACCAGATATAAATCCAATCACATTCAAAAAACCTAAAAAATCAGTACTAAACAAAACCCTTCCTTTAATTAAAACAAAATCACAACAAAACTTGATATCAAACATCTACACAACAATTAAATACAAAAAAAAAAAAAAATTTTAAAAAAAAAAAAATCACTTATCAAATCACCCTCAAAACAAAACAAACAAACAACCACAAACAAAACAAAACAAACAACAAACAAACAAAAAACAAAACAAAACAAACAAACAAACAAACAAACAAAAAAAACAAAACAAAACAAACAAAAACAGACAGACAAATAGCTACGCCAACTTACATAATCATCATCACATTAAATAAGAACTCATTAAATCCAAAATCTCAAATGAAAATCCATATACACAAATAGCTAACAATCCATATTTCATCGGATAATATTTTCTTCCAATTTCGAATTTAACCTTGAACCCAATCGGTCTTTATACGTCCATCCTAAACTTTAGTCCCTCAAACTCATCATACAATCCAATGCACATTTGCTTCCAATTAGTCGTCAATGACGATAATCTCACTAATTACATTAAATTATCTACCTTATCATTTACCAAAAGGATGCACAATTAATCATACAAAATAGATCAGTCATAGCATACACCACTTTATTATAAAATATCACGCTTCTAATTACTATCCTTTCAATAATTTTCTAAATATCATTCTCACTTCACCATTCATAAAATATTTCTTAACTAAACAACTTTGACAACTTCAGATCTAGCAAACTACACTTTTACAAAAAAAACCATTTATTCATTCAATTAAATAAGATCAAAGAGCGATATTAAGCATCAATTTACTAAAGATAATACTTACTTTAAATTATCAATCTATTTCTTATATAATACGTTATACTTGTCGTTCTGTTCACTTTCCCTCCAAAAACTCCTCATAACTATATTCCACAAATTGTCCATTTTTGGTTCACACATGAATAAGAAAATGACCCAAAAATATTCAGTTTTTCCATTCATAGATGCCACGACATAAATTAAACAGTCATTTAAGATTACCATTTACAAAATCTAAAACAACCTAACCTCACTCAATACTATACCTACATTATCCTCTGAACCCCATTCAACCCAAATTCCCTCCAGACATTCAGTTATGTAATCACAGACTATTCATCAAACCCAAACCATTTCTCGCTTCTTCCCCATAACATTTCCTCCACTCAACCACCCTAACTTCCTTTTTAATCCTACATAGTATTTATTCTACCACTCCATCCACCCCTTCTCCACCGTCCAACCCATTGACTTTTTCTCACATATACTTATACTCTAAACTTTACCTTCCTCATTTTAACAATATCTCACATCACCCCTCACAAGACTATCACGAACCTTCCACCATATTCTATTCTAAAAATTTTACTAACCACCACAACAAATATAATAAAAAAAATCAGTTATTCTAAAAATCAGCTATTACATACAGCTTCAACTACTACTTCTTAAATTTTCTGTCCCTTCCATATCAATAAAAACATCCATCAACTCATCAATATACATTCCTGATAACGCTCACGTACCTACCATCCTACTTGACGAATAAACCCCTAAAATCATCAACCTACTTCGCTCACTAGACGACAATCACATAGTATCTTCTCTCTATTTCTACTTATTAATTTAAAAATAATAATCCCTTAACACATATTAACACACATCTTAACTTATCTTCAATAAAAAGAACGATTAAAATCAGTCATTTGGTCCTAACATCATACTAATCTAACAATATTACTAATTAAACAACATCCAACCATTGAACACAACAAACAAATAATGAAGCTTTCTACTCAAGATGAAATCAAAAAATCATAAATAAAATAAATACTCTCATCTAAAACTAATACCTTCTTCTTTTTTCACATAACAACTCACTCTCAACCAAACTTGAACTTCTCCTTCATTCCATGTTACCAACAAAAACATAATAACAGTATCTCTTATCTTATACTAAATATTAAATAAACAACTCTTTTCCATAAATATAAATAAATTAATTACAATCAGATACATTCCTTTACCTCATTTATATTTCATAATTACAAAAACCATACAGATAACTATAACTACCGTTGTCACTACGAACCGTCAATAAATAAAAAAAATTCAAAATCCATACAACATCTCAACAGACAGACTTCAGAAATATTTCACAAATATCATACAATTAACACATATATAATAATTTATTAAGAATATTAATTGAATATTTTTTTTAAATTATTTTAATCTTATACTAATATCAAATGTCCATATTACAGAAACTTCATGTCATCCATCATCATTCATCATTCATCATTCCCAAATCATCCCAATCTCCATCATACTAACCCCTTAAGCTTCAAGTACTTTACTAAACAACCCATCCAAAAAAACAACTTCTCACCAAATCTTTTCCCAATTTTTCCACCTTATCAAATATTAAGAATTGTAAGAGTCATCGATCACTTACATATTTTCTTTGAAACTTGTACCTCATAAAACTAAACCGTTACACCATTCTATTCTACATTAAACAATAATTACACTAAAAATTATATCATCATGCAATAAAGTTGATGTAAACCACAATCCACATTCTCAATTAATAAACACAAATATACAACTATCTATCATATACCATATACATTTAGCAACAATAACTAAAAATAATTTGAAAAATAATTCTTTCCTTCCTCTTAAGTCTTTAAAAATAAACTTATTGTAAATCAGGCTTTCAATTCTCAATCTCAGCAATGTTAACTCTACATAAAACAATGTACTTAATAGACTTTAAAATACCTTTCCAATCAGAAAAAAATTCTGTAACATAATATTCACACTTAAGTTATAAATCAATAACACTATTATCTTATCTATTTAAAAGTCTTATTCTAAACAAATCTAAAACCACTTTTGATCAATAAAACATAAATTCAAAATCATAATGCAGAAGATTTACAAACCATTATTATGAAAATACTTTCCCATCTTTGAAATAATAAACATCAAAATCAAAACTTTCTTTTAAATCTTGAATCTAATTACTCAGTCCAACATCACAAACACAGCTCAACATAATTAAAAAAAAGTTAAGAATGAACAAGTAAAAAAACTTGGTAAATATTAATATGCACCATCTCCATTATTATTCAATACTCTTTAGACTCAACATACCTACGCAAATTCCCCTACTTAGTAACATCGCAACTGTATTTATCACCTATGAATAGAGACGAGAAAAGAAAGTAAGACAAATGACAGCGAAAAGAAAACTGGAAAAACGAAACAAAACAAGTTAAGAGGAAAAGGCGACGACAAAGGTCGAAAAAATCAACAAGAAAAAATAACATTTATTTCTTCTTGCCAAGTCATAAAACAAAACAGTCATATCCAAAAATTAAAATAATGAAATGCAAGGACGGCTTATTGTCCCTAAAAGCTCAAGCCTCGCGGCGGAAACGCCTTCCTACCCACACAAAGACCAGCAAATAACCTGACAGATATAAGTACCCACTACATACATGTCAAAAAACAACTACTCCGCTAGATTATTATGTATAACACCAATAAAACACTGTACTCGATCAATGCACAACAAATTAATATTCACAGGTACAACTAAATAAGTATCAGTCACGATTTACGTAGCACGTAAGGCAAAGAACACAAAAACAAAACGAAAACAAAAAGGGAAGGGGAAACCCTAATATCTCCACGGTCAATGCAAACCTAAGGCACCTCCACCCTCGAAGCAATAAGACCCAGCAACTAAGCCAGGCATAACGTTAAAAAAGAGCATTGAGACGTATTGGAGAATATAACGGTATTAAACCCTGGTCGATAAAAAAAACAGACCTAAATACAGAACAGGTACTAATTGTGTGACCACTAAAACACAAGACGAGACGAAGGCCGCCTATAAATTAAGAATATAATTTGTTAACAATTTATGATTCGCAAGCACCTTGGTCTACAGATAAACATAGCAAAGAGAACAAGTCATACGCGGGGAAAAGCATTATATCCCGAATTCAAACAGGCCCTTCACAATATAACTCCGCGTAACCCACCAAAATTCGGATGACTAAAACCAACATTCCGTCGGAATTTATGGCATGCATATCGGTCATTAGCTAAGGTCATTTCAGACGATATCGAATCAACTGCTCAGATGATGCCAATTGGTGGGCAACTGAACAAATGTTTTTTAACTACTTATATCAACCTGTATAGCTATGCCCGAGGTGCACTATATATCTCCCTGTTTAAATTATACGAATCTCTAAATAACAATATTGCGAGTAGAAGACTATATGCCAGTATGTCACTCAAGAGTTTCAATGTATACAGAATGGTACAGAGTTAGTCTCAAAACCCCAAAACGCACTTTTCAGATCAGACTCAAACATCTTAATTTGGTAATTATTGATCGAGAGAGTGGAGGGGGGAGGGATCATTGTTAGCTTCACGATTAAAGAGGCAAACAACGCGAAGAAAATACACACAAATCACCTGATTCAGTATGGTCTATTAATAAAATGAACACGAACAATGCGGAAAAGAAAACATAATATATACCAAGTAAAAGTTTCGGCGGAAAATCCCCCTATTACGAATCAGCGAGAGCATATGTAAACTTCCAAAATTTTTTAAAATAATTTGTGACATCACATGCGAAGGACAGCTATGTGGATCAACCGTTAGAACAGGTCATAGTAAAATCTTATATTAATATTTCAAGTAAAGTAAAATCAAAGAGACAACTGGTTTTTTCAGATATTCATTCACATGCACAGTGGTTGTCCCTTATATTGCCCATTACCTTGTATAGGCCTACATTGTAAACAAATCATAGAACTTATTTATAATGGCCAAAAAATTGGTAAGTAACTAAATCATTGTTCATACCTAAAAGTCGTCTATGAGCCTGAAAAAATGTCCTTTAAAACATATTTTTTTTTTAGTGCTTTAAAAAAGTGAAAATCTATGAGTAAGTAGGCCCTTACTTTTACAACAGTGCGTCTCAACAAAAAATAACTTTACACTTTGAAATGCCCCAAAATATACACCAAAATTTCTATTTCTCCACCTAATATATAAGGAAAGCTGAAAGAACACAACTTCACCCATCAATAAATGTAACACTGAAATAAGCTGAATTGTTTATTTCAATATGACACTCTCGACGAAAGTGAGAAGCACAATTTTTGCCCAACATATTTGTAAAAGGCATCCAGCAAAATATTGGAAACATTGACGCAGTCCAGAATTGGCAAGTTCTCCAGTGAACAAGATACACAACTTCTCTTAATCTGTTATGTGGGGGCTAGCTGCTAAAGGAATTGGTTAAATAGAAAAATTAATAAACCGAGAGTAATAATATGGGGTAAGGTAGTGTGCAACAGTCGGGCCAACATGGACAGTCGCTCATGCGGAAACCAGCAACTCGCATACGTTTGGGAAGAATTACAACCTGCGCGAGACAGAGTGGCAAACTATGAGGTGAAGGTGAGTATAGTAGATTCAGGAGAATGGTGAGCGCTGAATAACCGGGAGGAGTTAAGGGTGGTGGGAGATGAGAAGGGTAGAATAAGAAAAAAGTTAACAAAGTAATCAGTATAATATAACTCTAAAGAAACACAAACACAAGCAAACATAAACCAACACCACTTCACATACAAATACACCCACACAAACACAGATCGATACTAACAACACCCAGGCAATACTCTATAACAACACAATCCAACAAAAAAAAAAAAAAGAACCTACTAATCCCACCCCACCCAACATTACAGCGAACAACTACATTTTTACCACCCACCCAAAATCAAATTATAAACTCTGATCACAACCGCAACTACCAAACACAACATACACACTCATGCAAGCCTTCAGTTACTTAATTCCCACAAATTCAAGGGCCAGATCCTAATCATAACTTTCAGTCACCCAGTCTGATGAATCTTAACATTATACATACTCCCACAACAAAATCCACACTACCCTACGCTCCACACATCATATACGAGATTTTGCATCTTTGTTACAAATGGAACCAATATTACGCCAGACAATTCCCTCGCCGCACCTTCCACTCTCACTCCCTCTAACGTGGCCACCTCGCTCCCACCCCTCCACGCACTGCACACCCAATTCTCCAGCCACTTCTCCTAGTGTCATATGCAAACGAGAGATTTTAGCATTCATCCATATAAATAAAAAAACATCCAAAAACTCGAAACAAAATTTCGTTCAAATATAATGAGCCATTTTCAAAAGGTAAAGTTTTTTTGAGACGCACTGCGTAGTTTGACCGGGTTCAACCGCAGTAAAGACACGATGATTTATCCTGCCATGCATAACCTTGCCCACTTTGTTCTATATACGATGCTCATTTGTCTATTAAAGCACTATCTATAAATGCTCAGAATCAAAGTGACTATGGCGTGTTTTATATGATAGGCGCTAAATTGTGGACGCTCACTTTAAAAAAATTCAAACTTATTATTATCCATGCACTACATAGTCAGTGTCAATGATGGCCAAATAAACACCCTATGATACAAAAGTTTGGAAAAGTTACCACTGCAAGCAAAGTGCTAATATGCATGATAACAATTAAAACTCGCAGGCAAGTTTTAATAGCCTAGGTGTCACACAGTAGTCATATGGGAGAAATGCGGCAACGTGAATTCTGGTCAACTTAGATTTTCACTTTTTAAAGCACTAGATAATCATATTGAAATACAGATTTTTTCAGGGCTTCATTTTTAGACCTCATCAATAGACCACTGGTAAGTATCGGGCATCAATGTGGCCAGATTTTTTAACCCTGTGTAAATGTTAGGCCAAATACGCTTTAAACCCCACATATTAACACCCTAGAAATACAACGGTCACAAAATACATGAAGCATACATTTTGGAATCAAAACCAGCCTGTCTCAAAATATGGAAAAATGAAAGTGCGCCGCTAATTGGTTATGTAAAAAAAATAACTGCTTTTGTTCTGTTCATATTTGATTGATTTTTCCTGAGCTTAGCAATTGGTCCCATCATGTCATTGGTCTATGTAATTAATCTGGCGTGAGACTTAGGCATAACGAATGTCATGCTTTGTGAAGGTATAGTATAGCCTTGTAGATTGTAATAAATAATCCCTACCATCCCGGGGGGGGGGTGGCGAAGCAACTGGTCATTACAATGTACACCCATGCAGCGTATATGGGACTTTCAAAATGTACCCTAACAATATGTTCTTCGATCTTCAGAATACGCCTAAACAAATAGTATAATCATCGGCGATATCAGAATAACCCTAAACAAGGATCATAATTGCGGCGATCTCAGAATACCTTAAACAAGTAGTCAAATTTGAAAATACCCTCTTAAAGTAAATCCTGTTAAAAGTATGGCCTGAATTTTGGCGATTTTGATTTCCTTTTCAACTGTACGAGCGTATCCGTCCGAACCGTGAAAAAAAAAAAGACTTACGCGTTTTTTTTTCACACGCGCATGGTCCACATTGCTAATGAATGTGTGAATCCCCGGGCTACACAATTTTAATTTTAGTTTGCAAACTGACGCGCTTGACCTTAACTGCAAAACAAACAGTGGTGTAAAATCACACCAGTGCGTGTCGTAGAGGACGCACGCAAGCATTCACCAGTGCAAAATCATGGTGTAAGTTCAACACCCATTGTGGTTATTTGAAACTACCATAGGTGCATTTGCATAACCCACCTGAGGTCCGTCTTCCACAACACGTCGGACGATTGTACGCGCGTAACATCGAAAAGGATCAAATCGCCAAAAAATTCGGGAAAAAGGGTATACTTTTAACAGAAGGCTTAGTTCAAAAGGGTATCTTTTTCAGAACTTGAATACTTGTTAGGGTAGTCTGAGTCGACTTTCAATACGACCTGGTTTAGGGTCTATTTTGAAAGTCCATACACTGCCATGGTGTTAGCTAGCACCTTGTAAGACACTGCCCCCCCCCCCCGGGACGTGCGCAATGGTGCACAACTTTGTAATGACTTGCAATTCCCCCCCCCCCGCACACGTAAAGGCATTTTTAAAGCAATGTTTCCCGTTATCAAATCTTGAGCTACATGTATATGGTCATGACTATACTACTATAAGTGTCTCTGATGGATGCCTATATAACTGAAGCCGTTCACTGTACCGTGTGTACAAGCCCGACCGTGAAAAACAACCCGTTTCTAACCCTTTTTTTCACGTGCGCATGCATGTGCATCACGTTGTAATGACAGTTGCAATCCCCCCCCCCCCCCCGACACGTAAAGCGCATATTCAACAATGTTTCCACCACTTATCAAATCTGAGCTACATGTCATAGGTCATCCTATACTACTATAAGTCCTCTGATGCGGTATAAACGAAGCACTGAAAAAAAGAAATACAGACCAAAATGAATCATCTAAGTGTCCATAAAAATTGGGATGATTTTACATCAATATGATTGAAAAATTCAATGTAAAAGTTTGTAAAAGCCCCATGCCAATCTCTGGAACTATTTTCCGCTCCTCTTTCAGCGGATCGGGAAAGGTTAAAAACTTTCATAAATGGGAAATGAAAAAGGTTACTCAGCTATTCCTGTCACACAGTCGTGGTTATAAAAATGTGGCAACTTTGAGTATGGACATGAAGTACATTCAAACTGTCAGTGTGTCGGACTATTTCTAGCGCAGCGCAAAGATACCTTTGCCGCCATTTCATCTAGCTTCTCGCGGACATCGACATAGGGGCGGGGATCGACGGATCATCGGGTTCAATTGAATAAGCTGCTAGCTTATCTTACACATCATAGGAATCCTGTGAATATAACGGGAGAGAACGGGAGGGAAGGGGATTGAAAATACTAAAAATGGCAAAAGAATAAATCACAAATTGGAAATATCAATAGGCCTGCCGTTTTGTTATGTGCCCGGTGTTGTGTTTTAAACTCCCGGGGGTCTCTCCCGGGAGGGGGGGGAGGAGTGTCATTACAAGGTGTAGGCCTACACCATGCGCGTGTGAAAAAACGAGTAACAGGTAAATGGTTGTTTTTCACGGTCGGAAAATGTAGTCGCGTACATTGAGAAGGGTATCAAAATCGCCAAAATCAGGAGAAAAAAACTTACTTTAACAGAATGTTACTTTAAAGGGGTATCTTTTCAGACTTGAATACTTGTTTAGGGTATCTTTTCAGACTTGAATACTGTCTTGTTTCCCGGTCTTGTTTAGGGTATTCTGAGATCGACAGATAATTACTTGTTCCGGGTCCATTTTGAAAGTCCATACACGCGCATGATGTACACCTTGTAAATGACACCGCCCCCCCCCCCCGTCTCCGGGGGGGGGGGGGGTGCTCACCATCTGGAGTGGAGTAGCCATGCATTGTCCAAGCACCTCAAAATTGGACCCTAAACGGCGTATTTCACCCCTAAATGGCGAAAATATCGTAAAACCAACCAAAAAAAGTGACCCTGAATTGTGAAAATGGCGTAAAACAATGTAAAATGAGACCCTAAATGGCAAAAATGACGTAGAGTCTAGCACAATGAAAACGCACCCCAAATGGAAAGAGGTGTAGAACAGAGGGGAAAAACCTCTCTTGTATGATGCAAATAGCACAGAACAGTAGAAAATAGAAATACAGCCCTAAATAGCAAAACAAAGCAAGCCTATACAAAAATAAATGCCGAACAAGAACGAGATGAAAAGAAGTTCACAAAACATCAAAGAAGGGGACAAATATTAGGCTGAAAATACAACTCTTTTTTTTTCAAAAAACGTCGAAGACAAACTGTACCCCTATTTCTGAAAGATGTCGACGCCGCCGTAGATCCGAAATTCGACCCTTATTCGACTTTTTTTTTTTTTGGACAAGCATGGGTACCACTCTAGATGGTGAGTGCA
>JZLH01S0136781.1:7264-26747 GCA_001188425.1 Eucidaris tribuloides
TTTGCAAGAGGAGTGATTTCAGCTTTTCGAGCAGCAATGAGCGGTAATGAAGCGTCGTATGAAGGCAGTCCCATAGAAATACACGTAATTAAGTGGCAAGCATAAAAATTTACTTTTGTATCGATCGCCCATTAAACGCCTCTAAAATAGGAAAGACAGACGCTCTAACCACAGGCATCACATTCCGACCACAGCCAAAACTCAGTTAGCATACTCATAAACATACGGGTACGAATTGACACTGTTGAATGAGAGGCAGACAGACAGGGAGATAGAAATACGAGAATACTGTAACGAACCGATCCGGTGTAATAGAATTTTCTTTCCTTAATCCAGGGGAACCATGGCTACCACTCACAATGTTCATTCCCCGCTACGCCGCATGCGTATTGCCCCCTACGGACGCTACTTTCCCCCTACACTTACAACAACCGTATACGAAACTACGGACACTATCTTTTCCCCTACGCTCATAACAACCCACTTTTCCCCTACGAAACTACGAACACTACTTTTACCCTACGCTCATAACAGCTCACTATTCCCCTACGAAAATTTTCCACTACAAAAATCCCCGTTTCCCCTACGAAGGTACGTTTCCCCTACAAAATAACCTTTATAGTAAATGCAAGAGATTAATCACAGTTTCTTCGCCGGAGATGGACAATGGACTTGCCCAACAATATCTACAGACGAATATATACGGGAAATTTTTGAAATGCTTTGGGGATATAAAATATGAAAATCGTCAAATCCTCCTACAAATAATAAAAAAAAAACTTACTTCCCCCGACGGATTGTCATTTTCCCCGTAGGTATCCCCTGATTACGGTTGGCTAAAATCCGTACGGTATGGGGTTCGGATGGGGTTTCCCCTACGAGTGGCAGCCTTGATTGCAGCGAACCGAGTCGGTGTGGTAGAATTTTCGTTCCGTAGATCCAAGGGAACGGATCTGCGCGCTGATGAGTTCCTCGATCCGGAATGAATCTACGGTTAGGGTCATGGTTAGGGTGGTTCCGGGGGATCCAATCTCCTGGCCAAATTCCGCCGATTGATTCCGGGGGATGTAATTTACCGGCTGGATAATTATGTGACACCGGCCGCCTAAATACTTTCACCAACCCTCAAAATAGTTCCCACTATTATGATGGAGGGAGATTCTTCTTATAGAAGGGTCCGGACACAAACCTGTATGGAACTACGTTATTTTATCGTTGAAATATCCTTCTATTCGTATACAGGGTGGAAACAAAGGGACACTAAAATCATTAAATATAGTGATTTTCCCCCTACATTATCCAAAAGAAATGACAAGTTTTCTCGTTCATCGCGTGTTCTTTGCGAAACAATACAGCACTGAGATCGTAATTTTCTTTTAATAGTTGACATTTTAGAGGCAAAAAAAAAATCTGAAAATACAGACCTTAAGGGTTTCGAAACAAAATCTTGTTCAACATGTCCTATCGGCGAAAATTCGGACCCATATTTAAGGATATTTGGACAAAATCATTTTGTTACATAAACGAGGTATTCGTATTGTTACCAAATTCGGATTTTCATTCCTTATCCCGTCCACTTTTTGTCAAATTACAGTTCCAGTCCAGGAATTATTACGATTCCATACACTTATATTATATATTTTAAAAAAATAAAAAAAACCTTCTACCATCTATTCCAAATTTCAAATTTAGTGAAGTTTTACTTATTTTGACAATTTTGGGCAAAAAATACCGATTTTCGGTAAATAAACAAAATACGCTTTGGCAGACCTGTTTAATGTAAAATATGCGGTGAATCCATAAAAACGGTTTTTAATGACCTACCCTACACCGTTTCAAACATTTGAATTTCTTTGAAAATTTGTATAATTTTTAGTCAAAAAATTAGAATTTCAATAAAAAAAGACGCATTAAACCTTTAAGAAAATGCACTAAATCCAGAAAAATCGCTCTTATCAACCACACTTGAAACACTTTGAAATAAGGACCAGTCTTATTCTTAAAACAATATATTTAATTTTGGGTCAAATAAAAAAATAAAACTACACTTTCGGCATTAGCATAATATGGACCTATCAGCTTTTTCGACAAAACGAGAAGTGGACTTGTCGGCTTTTGCGGCAAAACACATTTAAAAAAGTACAAATTTGTACACTTTCCTCTTGATGTAAATTTCTGGAAATTAGACATTCTGTTATTTTGCTAGAACATCAGACAATGAGGGTGTCATGCCAAAGTAATTCAACAAAAATTTCGTTTTAAAAGAAATTGACTCAAATGTACTTATCTGTTTTGAGAACAAACTCTTCATATACAGGGTGGCCCAGAAAGAATGCTACACATGCGATCGCTAATTTCTGAAGCATCATCAGCAATTTGTCATTGTTTTTTGCTTCAGTGGTTAGAACATTCTTTTTCCAACAATATGATACCGTGATGATTGATTTTGAGTAATTCGTTAAGATCCTGCAGCCATTTTTCCGAGGCAATGTTGTTTCCAAAATTTGCCATGCAATTTTTCCATCATCGGCGGTCATCGGAACACCGAGATATTCTCGCGTCTCAGCGTGACATAGCAGACAAACCGCGAGGGCATTCCTGCACTATGTCCTGACGGAGCTTATTCTATAGCACGCCGTAATGCTAACATATTTCGGTGATGATCGCTGGAGTTGAAAAAAATAGCAAATTTAGGAAATTACATTGCCTCAGAAAACTAACCCTAACGGATCCAAACACCTCAATCAAAATCAATGATCATGGTATCATTTTGTTGGAAACAGAATGTTCTAACCCATGAAATAATCACCAATGACATTTCGTGGATGATGTTGAAGAAATCAACGATCATAAAATAATGTAGCATTCTTTCTGGGCCACCCTGTATAAACGCACATACATCACAAAGACGCTAGACTTACCAATCAGGTATTCAGCAAACAAAAAGGCAGACAAATACAGTGTGAGTCTAGTCATAGTGATTGTAGTAGGTATATATAGATAGGAGAGCACTCGCGTTAAATTTTTAAAGCGTTGAAACGGAAACTCTTATACTTAATAAGACGTCTGATTGGTGGACGTTCATTCTTGGTCGAGATCCGTCGATAAGTGATGCATATAGTCCTTTACTGGACGGCCAATATACGTTTTCCAGACATCCCAGGAGACGAAAAATATATGTTAAATATTATTTTCATATTATTGCGTATAATTATATATCTATATTATATATTAATATAGACTTATTTGTAAATGTTATTGTTGCACTTGAACCAAAAGAAAATCAAATAAGTTAAGTATCGCAGTGAAACAGAAACCGAACATAACTAAATACAATGCCTGCACATTTTGGAGTGAGTAAACAATATCAATAACAGAGAAGTACGCTGGGGGTAAGCGACCTCAGTGACAGAGTCAGAACATTTATTTTTTAATTCATCATGTTTATTAATAGGTTTTGCCCCAATTTTGAAGGAACTGATTCCAAATCTGGCTGATGTTAGTTTTACATCCTTTAGGGTTTGCATGTGACCAACTTAATTTTAAATTAACCTCCAATATGATGATGATATCCTGAGAGTTTCGCCCAGCAAGTACTCTCCCATGCCAAAAGTATTGCAACATACGCTATTACGGATGCATTTGTAGTTGAAGGGGTCTTTCTGTAATAATGAACATTTCGGAACATTTTTGGAATTTAACAAGTCTTGGTCTCGATCCGAGTGTGCTGTTTGCTTGTGAATCAACCGTTGTTTATTTCGCGCCGCATGTACGTAGCACTTGCCAGGGGTACGACTCAAAATTTTAATTTCCCCCTACGCCGCCAGTCTATTTTCCCCTACACTATTTTTCCCTACGCCCCAATAGCCTATTATATCCCACGAAGCTACATTTTCCCTACAAAGTAACCTTAGTAATTGCAAGAGATTGATCATGGTTTCTTCGCTGGAGATGGACAACGGACGGAATGCATAAGGGATTGAAATTCTTTGGGGATTTAAGAATATTTCTGAAAATTGTCACCCCACCCCCATCATAAAATAACTACTTCCCCTACGGAAGGTTATTTTCCTCGTAGGTATCCCCTATCCCCTACTACCTACCCTTGGCTAAAATCGCCGGCGGTAGGCGGGTTTCCCCTACGAGTTGCACTAGCGCGGCGGTAATCTGCGCTGAGTAAGATTACATGCTGTGAAGTTCTGACTTTTCGTTGCGCAAAATTTGCACTCCGTGCATGTTATAGGGGAAAAATAAGGAGGGCACATGTGACTCATTTCAACGCGTCTGATTGGCTACATTCTTAAACCCATGTTATAATGGAAAATAAAAAAATGATTTGAAATGAAGTCAATGGATATTCTTTCTCCTTTCTTCTCCAAGGCGGAGAGATTATCCAATGCATGCGCACCCACGACAGACGGGCTGGAACACAAAATTTAATATTGTTTTGCTCCCTATAGGAGTGGGGTGTATAATTCACCCTAACATCGTTATTCGGTTTCACATTTCCCGTGAAACGGTTTTGAAAGTTTGGAAAGACTTCCAGCAAACAAAAAATGCCAATATGTTACTCTGGAGCGGTCTAAGAAAGACCACACCCAGCGAAGAAGAAAGCACCTCTTATCGTTCAAAGATGTGTGTAATACACAAGGGCGTAGGCTGGTTTGGGCATGGGGAGGTGCACATCTCGGGGATACAGTACATGTATTTTAAAGGTAGTGCATCTCTTGTGCATGTCTAAAAATTAACATTGTGTAAGTACATTGGCATTTAGAAGAAAATGTAATCTGGGAACCTTTAGCAAAATATAGGAGCCGGAAACTCAGTTTTAGTGGAATTATAGTGACTATTAGACTCTGATTTGATTTTCTTTTCTCGAGAAAAAAAATCTACCATAGAACGTTCACTAAACGGCTGTTTTTCTTTTGTATTTTTCAAATTCTAGGTAATTACTGACCCCCTTGATTTCACAGACATGCACTTCATCAATAGCTTAAAGGCATAAGTTATCTTTTCCTGGTCTTTGGGGATGTTTGCAAATGAGATCCACTGCCTTTAATGTTTTTTTTAAACGTATCCCTTCATTACGTTGAGTAGTCAAGTTACCCACTAATGATCAACGCCCCAGGGCTGATGGAATTTTGCCAGCTCGTTCAGCTGGTGTACCAATAAATTTCCAAATGTACTGCACTGGTAGTTGATCAATTATTCCTTTGCTCCCAGGCAACTTATTGCTATTAAAGGGACCGAAAAGTCGCATATCGTGATGTTTTGGAGGTGGCCCGGCTCGGGTAATATTCGGGAATGCCCGTATACTTTCGGAAAACGAGCGCATGAATTGTGTGCAATTCTCTATGCTGTACGCATTCACCCGAAAAAAGGCGAACTGAGCCCAACTGATAACGGCCTATACCCTCAACGGCAATTCTCTTCGCAGCTCCACGATTGTTGTTACGCACCACTAAACTCTACACTACTTAGTACATGTATAAACATGGACCTACAACCTGGTATAGAGTGCAGTGTTGCGCACGCGAGCGGATGGTATTGAACGTACCTGGATTACGAGCGGCGAATCCCTTTAATGCACACAATTATCCATAATGCACACATATTCATAATGCACACATATCCATAATGCACACATATTCATAATGCACACATATCCATAATGCATACACTCACACATATCTGTTGTGTTGAAAAAATCATGATGGATATAGCCCAGGTGGATGATTAGAACATTGAGGAAAATAAAAACCATAGAAATGCATTATGGTATATTGCACAGATATTTTATTTTTATTTTCCAGAGCATTTTGAACATAATTTTCTTTTTTAACTCTAGAATAAGAACTGATAATTTTCACAATAAACTCCTTCATTTATAATGGCATTTTTTTCTTGAAAAGTGGGGAGGAGGAGGTATGTACAGGCCAACCCCCTTGAACAGACTAGGAGAATATATCCTACACGTGATTTACACTGTTACTGTTGTTTATACCCATATTAAGAAAATAAAGACGAGATGACAACCAACGGTGATGATGATTATAACTACTACTACTACTACTACTACTACTACTACTACTACTACTACTACTACTTCTGCTACTACCATTACTACTACATGTACAGTGTGACCTAAAAAAATTGTGCAAGTGAAAACCGCCCTCTTTGGCAAATAGAAAATATTCTTGTGACATGATGCTTACGTCAACGTGAACTGCATAGTCTTAGCTTTCAAATACCGTTAATTTTGTTCAATTTACTTGTCTTAATCTTGAAATCTGTTGATTTAAATAAGAAAGGATAAAATCGCGATTGTGCCACTTTTACTACAGTCGGGAGTAAAAGTGACACAATTGTGATTCCACCCTTTCGTTGTTGCAAGTATATCTCGAGATTAAAACAAGCAAATTGAACAGAACAATGGCTTTTGAAAGCTAAGACTTTGTCCTTGACGGTGGTGTAAGCATAATGTCACCAGAGTATTTTCTAATTGCCGAAGAGGGCGCATTTTACTTGTAGAATTTTTTGAGACATGCTGCAGCACGTCTCAAAAATTGTTCAACTGAAAAGCGCCCTCTTTGACAATTGGAAAATACTGCTGTGACACATGTTTACGTCAACATCAAGGGCAAAGTCTTAGATTTCAAATGCTGTTTGTTCTGTTCAATTTGCTTGTTCTGATCTCGAGATATCTTGTAAAAAACAAAACGGTGGAATCACAACTGTGTCACTCTTACGGGAAGTGGGTCTGATGCTATATTGACTGTAGTAAAAGTGGCACATTTGTGATTTTACCTTTTCGTTGTTAAATGAACATATCTCAGGATTAAAACAAGCAAACTGAGCAGAAAAAACGGCATTTGAAAACTAAGACTATACCCTTGATGGTGATGTAAGCATAACGTCACAAAAATGTTTCTCTCATTACCTAACAGGGCGCTTTTGACTTGCACAATTATTTTTGAGACACACTGTATACTACTAATGATAATTACAACATTAATACTATAAGAATAAACTTACTACTGCTACAAAAAAAAAAAAAATCCATGAAACCTGGGGGTGGGGATGATTGTACATGGTAACCCCAACCTTGTAACCAGGGTGATTGCTTATCCGCCGTGGTCTACGTCCCTTACTGATTGCACCGATTCAAGGCGGATCTTGTGCCTCACATTTATGAACCTGTTTACATCGGGGAGGAGGGGAGGGGGACTGTCATTACAAGGTGGACACCATGCTTGTATAAAAAAACAACAACAACGCGTGAAAGGGTTTTTTTTTAACGGATGGATGATGAGCACGCATACAGTGAAAAGGTTATCAAAATCGCAAGAGTCAGGGGAAAATAGGTATAATCAATTAACTTTTCACACTGAATTTGAAAATACTTGTTTAGGGTATTCTACACTAAATAACATACCTTTTTGTTTACGCAATTGACATGTGAAATTTTAGTAACAATTTCTGACAATTATGATCCGTTTTAAATGTGAAATTTTGCGCAGTTTTCACATATTATTCCGTCATTTTTTTTTAAATCTAGAGTAACGTTAATGGTAAGTCAGAAAAGTTTTTTTTTTCAATCCCCTTCAAAATTATTACGAATTACGAATCAGCAGTTTTGCTGCAACACTTTCCCAACGCAAGGAAACAAGAGAACGAAACCGGGGTCCGCATCAGCGACTGTAAACTCGTTCAAAATAAACGCAGCCCGCCCGATAATCGAAGTAACTTGGATCGACGTCATCTGTGGTGCTGTTGTTAATTTGACAAGTTCCCGGTTCAAAGTTGATTGATTTACAGGCGTCATTTTCAAGACACACATCGGCACATCGACCGGAGGAAACGGTCTGTATCACGTGACCCTTCAGGCAGCGATTAAGAATGAACATGCCAACCGGTGTCTTTTTCATGTGGAGAGAATCCCTCTTAGATCGTTGGAGTTGAGCAGGCGCTGGTGAATGAGAGAGAAAAAAATAAATAAAT
The DNA here is from genome assembly GCA_001188425.1 of Eucidaris tribuloides. Lineage (NCBI taxonomy): Eukaryota > Metazoa > Echinodermata > Echinoidea > Cidaroida > Cidaridae > Eucidaris > Eucidaris tribuloides. The sequence goes on from JZLH01S0136781.1 coordinate 15,266, forward strand.
GAAATAAATAAAATAACACGAGATTATTGTATACGGTAGGGCATAACCGCATTGACCAAATAACGCTCTTGAAAAAAAAGTTCCGTAGTCTCCAGATTGGCATTGAAAAATAGCATTACAAATTGATTAAAAAGAAGTTGCTGATGAGAAAACACATTTGTTATTCAATTTTCATTAACGCGTTGATGAGATAATCGACTAATTAATGAGGCACGTTCCCCGGTCATTCGCAGGAGAAGGAAACACCGTCAACAGCGATTTCACAGACACAAACATTACTCGCTAGATCGGTCTTTACGGCTATGTTATTAATATTTATAAAGGCTTGTGGCTCTTCATTAATTCACACCGGAATGTACTGGTGAAGGTATTCTCTTGAATGAGTTTAAAGGTACTATGACATACTCATGAAAATGAGTTTTAATTGATAGTTAATTGTTGTTGGAATACCATTCTATCGGAAATTACCTGGGAAATCATCTAAAATTAAAATAATACAGTACTTAAGAATGAAATATCATTATTTCTACACCAAGTTCGCCCCGCCCACAAAAAAAAACTGCTGAAGCGTGCTTGCGTATCACGTGACCTGCGACGTCACCAATTGTACGCCGCTCTCTGATCTGCGAGCGAGCGAGCTTGACTTGCGTAATATTACATATGTACACGCAATGCGAACAGTTAAAAGACCTGTCGCCAGTAAAACACAAACTTCGAGGTCATTTTTAATCATTATTATGGCATATATATGGCCGTCTCTATATCATCTGGAAGTGATTCAGGATCAGAGATTTTCCATGACTGACTGCGCATCTTAATTTTGATGAACTAAGCTCAGCAACTAAACGAAATTTTGGCACCAGGTTTTCAGCTAAGCCGACCATCACATAAGCCCGACACGGCCGACATGAAAAATTCAGGATTATTAGAGAACTATAGTTGGAAACAACTATTGGTAAGTGATGCATATTTTCAACTAAAGTTAGATAGTTTTACGTAATTTGACGTATTATGATAACATACTGAACATGCATTGGGAACATGCATTTTTTTACTGTGTTGGTGTTTTGTTCCGTTGCATTGCACGCGCGCGAGTGCAGTAGTTTTGGCTTGGCGGGGACGGCGCAGCCGATGGGCCTCAGGTCCGTACCCCCGCGGCTCCCACGGCCGATGCAAGGTCAACTTTCTGCTCCCTCGGTGTTGACAAGACCTGACAATCGCCAAAAATGTATACACACATAACCAGAATGGTCCTGGTAAATCTACGGCTCGAGTAGTTTCTGAGTCGATCGTTCAAGAATTTTAAATTACAGAATTGGTTCGAAAAAAAATTCCACGGCCCGTCTGATTTACCCGGACCATTCTGGTGAGTATCGTAATACATTTGGGCAATGTCGATCTGGTTCCAACCCGAAGGGCAAGAAGTTGACCTAGCATCGGCCGGTGGAGCCCCGCCGGGGAGGCTTACGGACGCTGAGGCCCTGTCCGATCGGCTGTGCCGCGCCGCCAAAGCCAACTACTGCACTCGCGCGTGCAATGCAAGGAAACAAACACCACACAGTAAAAGAATGGCATGTCGCGAATCATCGTTCAGTATATTATCATAACATATCTTGGCAATTACGTAAAAACTATCTACACTTTAGGGCCTTGATATGCATTACTTACCAATTAGTTTTTCCAAAATAGTCTCTCATATTCCTCTGATTTTCATTGTCGGCCCGATGTTGGCTTATGTGGCCCTGCAGCGGTGTCCCGCTGGTCTTGCGCTTCTAAGCTGAAAACCAAGCGGCAAGATTTCGTTTTAGTTGCTGAGCTTAGTTTGTCATCAAAATTATAAAATGCGATCATCATGGAAAACCCCCCCGCCCCCCCCCCCCCCCCCCCCTCAGATCTGAATCAGCTCTTCCAGATGATATAAGAACGGCATATATATGCCATAATAATGAATAAAAAATGACCTCGAAATTTGTTGTTTTACCTGGCGACAGATTTTTTAAACCTGTTCGCATCTGCGTGTACTATGTAGTATTACGCAAATCAAGCTCGCCGCTCGCAGATCAGAGAGCGGCGTTCAATTTGGTGACGTCAACATGATTACAGCTGTTTTGCAATCGGGCAAAAAAGTGGGCGTTCCCCAAACAGTTTTTAATTTTTAGTGCAATAACTCAAAACCTGAAAATTGCATCGAGAATTGAAAGTCAGATTGGAATTCTAGATGAAAAAATACTCTAAAATATGTAGATTACCCAGTTTTGCGGGCAGTTTTGATAGTTTTTATGTCATAGTACCTTTAACAAAAACCTTTCATGCAGTCCTCCAGTATGTATAGAATGGTTGCTCTCAAACGCCTCACCAAAGTTGCTATTCAGTTTTCAAACATCTTCGGTTTCATAGAAGCATTGTGACTGCATAGGTTGTCAAGCACTCCAAGTTTGTGAACGAGGATATGACGGTGTGTCATTCCAGCCACGTAATTTATTTTTGCGCAGAGTGAAAGCCCCTTGGTAGTTTGTACACTGCTAAAACGTACCTGGTCACGACATTATAAACAACCGTCATGATTAATTAATTTTCTCAAAAATGCGCACACGGTATTGGGAAAACAAACCCGATTTACGGGTTTAGTAATATTTAAATAATCATCATTACGGATTTGTAAAATACTACTGATGGGACTACGGAAAATCACGATAAATGGCCTTGTCCTTCAGTCCATGAAACCTCGCGTTATATGTACAGCGTGTATCCAAACAAGTTGCAGTTACACACAAAAATTACATTTGAAATTACATTTCAAAATATTTCGGAGATTTTTTTACTGTTGATAGATGCCCAAATATTCTCTTCTACCATTTGTCACACACCAAACAATTTTTTTTTACGCTTGGGCGAGCACAGACCGTTTTTTTTGTCCAAATAGTGAAAAATGACTTGTGCCAGATTTAGTACTCCCATATTAACCCGTTGGAGACTAAGTACGAGTTTACTCGTGTTGGGGTCTATGGAAACTGCATGTTATAGCGAAATCAAATCGTCTCCAACGGGTTAAAAAATGGCACTTTTGCATGAATTTATGATTATGTCAGAGTCTAGGAACTTTGTGGCAACTTGCTATCATAATTTCAATGATTTGTATTGCTTTATACAATGTTGAGAATTAATAATAGGTATTAATTCAAGAGTATCATCGTCTAAATATTTTAAAATGTTATTTTGATTTAACGGGGTTTTTATACACATGCACATCACAAAGACGCCCTACTTACCGATCAGGTAGGCAGCAAAAAAGAAAATAGACAAATACAGTGTGAGCCTAGTCATGATGATAGTAATGGGTGATATAGAAAGAAGAACACTCGAGTTATTTTTTAAAGTGTTGGAATCGTAAACTCTTATGCTAAGAAGACATCTGGTAACTGGACGTTCACTCTCGGTCAAAATCCGTCGACAAGTGATGCATAGACCTTACTGGACGGCCAATATAGGCCTACGTTGTTTTCCAAACATAACAGGAGACGATAAAAATGTGTCAAATATTATGTTCATAAATATTTTTAAGTATAGTTATATGTCTATATCATATATTGATGTATACCTATTTCTAAATGTTATTGTTGCACGTGATACAAAAGCAAATCAAATAACTTATGCATCGCAGTGCAATATAAACTGAATATAATCAAATATAATGCCTGCAGATTTTGGAGTTAGTAAACAGTATCGATAACGGTGTAATAGACTTGGGGTGAGCAACCTTAGTGGCAGAGCCAGAACATTCGTTTTTTTTTAATCCACTGATGTTTAATTGTTTATTAATAGGTTTTGACCCTATTTTGAAGGAACTGATTCCAAATCTGGCTGACGTTAGTTTTACATCATTTAGGCTTTGCATGTGACCAACGAAATTGTAAAATTGACCTCCAACATGATGACGATATCCTGAGCATTTATCAGCGATAAACGCAATAACGATTGCGTTTATTTAATAGAACTACTTTTCACATGTTTATATACACGCCATTCTAACCACGACATCGATTTTCTAGTGCGGCTCTGTCCCGCTAGAACAGATCAGTAACATGAAATCAGCATGACAAAGTACTGAAAATACACAACACCACACACACACACACACCACACACACACACACACAGCACACACATCACACAACACAGTACTTGCACATCAGCACTCACAATGTACACACACACACACACACCACCACACACACACACACACACACACACACACAACAACGCACACCACATCACACACACACCATTAATGTCTGCACAACGCATTGAGCAGCTTTCTGCTGCAATTTGATATCTCTTCATATATACATTATATAATATAGTATATATATATATATAATAATATATAATATATATATATATATATAATATATATATATATAATATATTATATATATATATATATATATATATATAATATCATGACACAACAGCGTTACGAATTGGATTGAATTAACTTCTACCGGCTCGCCCAATCCGAAAGACGGATTGCCAGGCCGCCTAGTAATTATGTTGTTTGCCTGCAATCTCATACCTCGTATAATAAACCACACATAATATATTTCGTTTTCTTTTTTATAAATTAAAACGTGAGCCAAATGAGTATAGTACAAAATAGATTTTTTTTTAATTTCATTTTTTGATTGGGAATTTACAATTTCGTACTGCAACCATTTCTTCATAGGATTGCATTTTATATCTCTTCTATTGGTTGATCGTGCTTTTGGCCAACACATATGTACTTGGAATAAATTCTTCTGCGCACGAGGTCGACCATCTTTTGGTAGAGGCGTTATCCACCATGACTTTTTCAAGCTGTTTAATCTCGTGTCTCAAAATGATACGCGCTCAACGTAGATTTAGATAAGCGAACAACGTAAAATATGTAGCCCATCACCGCGACCCAATGACTAATTCTCGGCGTGGAGGTTCGGACATATCTCGATCTTGTAGTCGTAGATGAGGCAGGCGCTGTTGAGAATGGCCATGCCAAGCAAATAACAAAGATTAAGAAACCAGCGAGGTCTGAGGGAGGTTCGCAGATGCATTGTGCTCGCCAGGAAGATTCTCCCTGGACCAACGATACATCGCGGTATGGCGTAAAGATGGTCGATCGCGATGCATGTAGCTGGATATAACGGATGCAATTTAGCGGTGACGATCATTAGACTGCTCAGATATCGATACGATTAATAAGGCACCCAATTGAATACCAAAGACATTGAAGAAGGAATGTATAGTAGGAGACAAATGGAGAAGGTATTTACCTGCAGCCCGCCAGTAGACAAGAAAGTAGGTTCCGAAGTCATAGAAAGTATCACGCACACACCCCGATGAGATAACGCGAGGAACGCGAACACCAAACACAGTCACGTTCGCGCCATGAGGAGGCTTCGAAAGAAAATAATAAGAGATGGAATGCTTATAATAGTAGGGCGGATAATGGAAAAATCGTGCAAATTATGATACAAAGCACCAAATTTGCTGTAAGATCCCGAGGGTCTAACTAAGCAAATCTCCAGACGTGCCGCATTTGAAAATCCATAGATGCGGCGAATTTTTCAAGATGGCCGCCAAGTGAACTAATAAAAAATCGGTGTACTCATCCCAATCAAAAGATCTTGGTGTCTATTTATTATGTTTCTTGGCATACCAAATCCAGCCCATTTTTCTACTTTAAATATAGATAACAAAGTAATATTTTTCTCATATATTAGGGTACATGTAATGAACTTCCCTGCGTTTTGCATGGCTATGATCTTTCCCGTATAATTTATTTTTCCATTGGCTGATTGACATAGTAGACCTCTAATCGAGTAAGTGATATTTTGTTAGTTCATGGGGTGTAAGGTACAGCGACAGCATATCAATTTCTAAGCGGATCCTTTCACTTTCTTCATCGGTCTATGTTTGGGCAACAACCGTGGTAACTTGGAAATAAACCACGTCCGTTTTTGCGCAACATTTTTGCCATGTAGCAATCTAACATAGCTTTATATACCATTGGCAACGAGATTTATGATAATCAGAAGGTTTCTCTATTAAGGTTAATCAAAATATGTGATTATATACATCATTATTATAATTAATTACACTGTATTATTATTGTTATCAAACGTGGGAATAGGAAAGTGCTGGCAAAAATTTCAAAAGTCACAACCAGAAAGCATCTAAAAATCAACACTTTCTGATTATAAAGTCCTTTAGTGGTTCGATGACGCCTAATTAGGTTGGTGTGTGCACTTGTATTAAGCTTTCACAAGTCAAAGGTTGCCCCCACATTCGAAAACGTATTAAACAAAACGCCGAACGTGTATCAATGTCAATTCCGTTTCACACTAACGTAACTGTTAGCAAACTAAGCAGACGTCCAGAATATTCTAACGTTTGGTGATGATTCGTCGCAGATGAAGCCCGAGATACAAACCAATGATAGTGAAAAGAAAGGGTCGGTTTCAAACTCGCTGCCTCACTCCAACATTTATTTCGACGCGAATGTGTAATTAGCAGACCTAATACCCTTTGTATGTTCGTATGCTTGATTTAGTGATGTTATAACTCAGTGCGATTCCAGACGTGTTCCCATATTCAGCCCATCCCCACAATAGTAGGCGCGATAATGGAAAAATCGTGCAAATATGATACAAACACAAATTTAATATGGCATGGGAGATGCCCGAGGTCTACTAAGCAAATCACCAGACGCTGCCATTTTAAAAATCTCAAGATGCGGCATTGTTCAAGATGGCCGCCAAGTTGAACCATAAAAAATCGTGTACCATTCCAAATTAAAAGATCTTGGTGTCTATTTATATTTTTCTTGCATACCAAATCCATTTTTTTCTTACTTTAAAATATATAACAAGTTAATATTTTCTCATATTAGGGTATATGATGAGCTTTTCCCTGCGTTTTTGCATGGCTATGGATTGCTTTTTCCCCTATATTTATTTTTCATTGCTGATTGCACATAGTATGCCTCTAATTCTGAGTAGTGATATTTTGTAGTTCATGGGGTGTAAGGTGCCACGCAAGCAGTATACAATTTCTAAGCGATGCTTTCACTTTCCTTCAATGTCTATACAGTGTGTCTCACTCAAAAAAAAATTGTGCAAGTGAAAACCGTCCTCTTACGGCAAATTGAAAATACTCTGTGACATGATGCTTACTCAACGTGATAGTGCATATCTTTAAGCTTTTCAAATATCGTTAGTTTTGTTTAATTTGCTTGTCTTAATCTTGAGATATTTAATTTGAAAAGAAAATGGTAAATCGCGATTGTGGCCACTTTTACTACAGTGGCGGAGTAAAAAGTGACAAAAGTGTGATTTCACCCTTTTGTTTGTTGGACATATATATATTCCCGAGATTAAAACCAAGCAAAATTGAACAAAAAAATAATATTTTGAAAGCTAAGACTTGCCCTTGATTGTTGATTGTAAGCTAATGTCCACCAGAAGTATTTTTTCTAATTGCCAAAGAGGGCGCTTTTTAAGCTTGCAGCAGTTTTGAGACATGCTTGGCAGCATGTCTGCAAAAAATTGGTTCAAGTGAAAAAGCGCCCGTCTTTGACAGTTAGAAAATAATGATGTGACACATGTTTTACGTCATCATCAAAGGGCAAAGTCTTGCTTTCAATATGTTTGTTCTGTTCAATTTTGCTTGTTTTGGATCTCCGAGATATATTGTAAAACAAAACAAAACGGTGGAATCAACAACCTTTTGTGGGCCACTCTTACACTGGAGAGGGCCTTGATGCTATATTGACTGTAGTAAGAAGTGGCACCCATTTGTGATTTTATCCCTTTTGTTGTTAATTTAACATAATCTCAAGATAAAACAAGCAAACATGAACTGACAAACGACATGTTGAAAGCTAAGACTATTGCCCTGAAGTTGATGTAAGCATGACGTCAAAAAAAAATTCTCATTACTTAAGAGGGCGGCTTCACTTGCAGCAAATTATTTTTGAGACACACTGTAGTTTTGCAACAGGCGCACAGTGGGCCAGAATGGCTCCAAAAGTGCGACACAAAATTAATAATTCACTGATTTTCAACGAAAAAATGTTGCTGAAATGAAGGGTCTTAGGGAATTGACACCCGTAGAATCCAAATAAACTATTTCGCAAACACCTATACGTCATCAAAAATACCGATATCTGAATTGGCTACCGAACATGCAATGAGGAAAGTTATATTTCTCATGTTCTCATGTTGCTTTAAATGATGGGGTGTAGGGGTAAATCAGACGCCGTAGAGTCCAATGAAAGCACTATCATAACACCTGTGCATCACTAAAATACAGTTTTCTGATTTGGTTGCCAAAGTATATGGGAATAGTACCATTGTTTCTTCGACTGTTTTTTGTGTTGCTTATATGATAGTATAAATCGGATTAATCGACTCAGAATCCAATGAAAATGTTTTTAAAACACATATGACGTCATTGACATACCAAGATTCTGATTGCTGCCCAATCCAATGAGAAAATTAGCATATTTTTCAATGTTCTCGTTTGCTAAAATAATGGGTCTAAGAGTAAATCAGACCTGTAAAAAATACAAATATTTCAAACACCTATAAACGTCCATTTAAATACCATTTCTGATTGCTTGACAAATTTAATGATATTGATGATCCGTTGGGGAGAACTGAAACACTGAGAATATTTCATGTATTTTATAAAATGACACTTTCCCTTTTGAAAAATATTTTGAAACATTTTGATTTAAAACAAAAAGCAAGGAAAACCAAGACTGAATGCACATTTCGTGGAGCTTGAACTAATATTTCATTGGCAACAATTACAATAATTTCAGGGCGAAATGCGGACCTGTAACACTCCATTCAAAGCGTTAGCATGTCATCAAAATTGCAGGATTTTAACCAATATAACACCAGATTGTCACAAATTGGAAATAAGGAATATAATGGAATGAGGGTTTCAGCAAATGAATAATCCAGCCCTAATAAAACTTGTTCCAGTCTTATCAGGCGTTTGAACACCTTTGCGTGTCAGATCAATGTCACGCGCCCCACGCGTCGTAATTTTATTAAGTCGAATCGATCAGGCGCACATACCAAAAAAGACGCATTTTCTGGTCAATGTTAGCAAAGAAATCGGCCTAATACGTAAAAACCGGCAAAGGCGGGAGACAAATCTGGGAATTCAGAACGTATCATTGGACATCAGAGAACGCGGTGATCGATAAATATTGAAGTGACAAATCGCGGCAAGTCTACACAGTCTTTTTAATTATTGAAACATGGAAATAGTCGATTTTTCATGAGTTAGCCTAAATGTATATATGAAAATTGCGATTCATTCATTTTCAATCCAGTCATGCAGTAAAATAAGCAATTTCATTATCAATATTTAATAACTTCATGTAAATTGAATAAAATTTATCAAAGGGTTAATGACTGAAACCTTCGCCATGTCAGATTGTTCGCGCCCACGCGTCGTAATTTATTAAAGTGCGAATTGTTCAGCGGGTGACCGCACATACGAAAAATAGATGCATTTTTCGGTCGAGATGTAACAAGGAAAATCAGTCTAAAAATAACTTGGGGAGTTTGGTACCAACTTAAAGGATTAGACATCAGAAAATTGGTGATGATAAAATTGCAAGCGGTAGTCCCACGGTAGATCTAAACATTTTTGTCTGGATCTATAAAAAACATGGACAATTAGCCATTTTTCAAGTGAATTAGCCCTAAAATATATAATGAAAATTGCATCCGATCCGATTTCAAATCAAAGAGCATGCTGTAAAATAAGCATATCAGGAATATGTGGTAAGGCAATTTCATTTCAATACTTAAGAAACTTCAATGTTAAATTGAAAGATTGTAATAAAATAAGTCCCTTCTTGCGCGTAAAATTGTAATATGCTCACATTTGCAGGTGCAAGGGGTAAAATTGTACCCCCCTTTTGTGCATTTTGCGGAATAACATATTCTTACTGGGGCATTCTTCAATGTATTTTATCTTTCAACAGGGCAAGGAAAAAATAAAAATGATTTAATCACCGAAAATGACTTTTGGCGCACTTTGGTTCCTCACTGGCGCCAATCTGTGCACCGTGGTAAACTGGAACTAAACTAGATCAAAATATGGTGACAGAAGTCAATGTTATGAACCCGCGAATTGAGTCTTAAGACTTCGCTTTTTTGGTCAAAAATCTCGTGGAAGGATCCCGTTTTTCTCATTTTTTCTGACTTGGTCGCTTCAAAAATGAAAAGGCGACTATCTAAAATATATTGACGATGAGATGTTTGTAAGTGGGGAAGTCTGAGATTCTGAAAAGTGAAAAATCCAAATTCTTACTTGGCTAGGAGCAAAGCCCGCGAATTGGCAAAATCCAACCACCAGACACCATTTTCTCTCAGTATTCCGCTTGCTAGAAATCGAACGCAGTCGTCATAGATTATGCGTTCGTGCTGTGAATGTTAACAATAACACGCTCCTACAACAAGTAGCGCGGTGAGATCAGATAGTGTCATGACCAAGTGCCTATATACTCTCGTATTTCTTCTGCGCAGAAAGACGAGCGTTTTTCTGTCTAAGAAATTGATATTAACCTTTGTTTCAGAAGATCAGGCCACATTCCCTAAGATGCGACTCCTGGCACTAGGTCCTCATTGTTACCCCAACTCTCACCTATGGCTCCAAGAAGTTGCTGAGTGCGTGGCCACGGCCACACCCAGGTGCCGATGAAGTGTTGAAAACGGATAAACCCTTGAGAGCCCCCAATGCCTTTGTCTTGTATCAACAAATCTGCACCGATTCTATGAGGGGAAAAAACTGCTCTTATTTGCTCTACTTTAAATATGACTTTTTATTACGAGCCCAGTGTGTTTTGGTGAATCAAAGACAATTTTTCGATCAATACATGAGTCACATGACGGAACGTATCCTGTTGTCACCCTTCAAGAAAACAACATCATTCCCACTGAAAATTGGATATTAAATTGTGATGTTTAGTTTATGGAGAACATGTACGGTATGTAGACACTTCATTATCCATATATGGGAAATTGTCGAGGCCCCCTATTTTTTTTTTTACAAGAAGGGTGTTTTAATCTCTGGACAACAAACGGATTTAAATGGTGATTTTTCAGTCGCTGGCGAACGCTTGGCCGGAAAAAATTATTCGATGCCGACAGAGATTTGACTTTGGTTTTGGAATTGAAAATTTTGTCATGTGTTAAATGCCAGATCTGAGGAGCGTCGTGTAGGAAGATGAAGTGTATGTTTTTTTCCATGATGAGTTGAAAAAATAAATAAAATGAGGGTGAAGCCGCGGGGTGGAAGAAATTTGGCAGAATTGTTTGAATATAAAAGATCAGGCTCTTTGCGGTTATGTATGATATATCAATCATATACTTTTAAAGCTTTTTACTTCCTTATAAGATTGGAAGTAGTAATGATGAAGATAA
>JZLH01S0136792.1:0-17569 GCA_001188425.1 Eucidaris tribuloides
TTGCGGTTCGTTTGTAGGGATGAGTTTAAATTCTATTCTACGCTAGTTGGGGTAAAATATATAACATTAGAATAACGAATGGTGATTTTAGACTGCTCATTTGGTTTACGAATTCAGGGCTTGTATAATTTATAGCAAGTTTTGATTAATTTAAAAATTTCTCATGAAGTCTTTAAATTTTGGCGTGATTCTCTCGTTGCTTGATCTGATTTTCTGTTTATTTGTTTATTTTAGATTAAGGTCCCCATAAAAAAGATATATAAGAAAAATCAAAACCCTATCGGACCATTTTCTGAGTATATACGAAATTATTTCATAATACGCAATGTAAGGATATGTTAAAAAAACAATCCGAAACATGGATCAACGCCCCTGGTGTGAGGTGGCACTTCCGTGTACATTGTATGATCAACAGGCCGATGTCAGGTGCCCTTGAGTCCCTGGTGGACCCTAAACAATGTCAATTCTGAAGGGCGTGGAATAAACTTTATGAAATTATTGCCCCCTTGAACAAACTATCTTCGGTACTTCTCATATCAAACTTTATTTGTCAACTCTGCAAGTACTGGGACGCGAAAAGGCCACTATTAAAATGTGGTGTGCTCTTATTGTAAAGTTAGATTATTAATTGTTGTGCCTCTTTCTTGTATTGTGTGGTAGAAATATTTAACTTTTTTAAATGAAATTCTGTCTTTATGTTCGCTATTCATATCACATATATTATCTTGGGCATGATTAATTTGTGGCCAGGTTGTCCTCGCAGGTTAGCTTCTAACTTGGTTTAGATGATAAAATGATGAAAGGCAATAATCAGTTCGGGGTAGATCAGAAGGTGTTGTTAACGCCAATCGATGTATGCATATTAGTGGTCATTCTGGCGGGCCATTTGCAACGCGACATTTTTCTTGCCTGGGCCATTGCTGGTCATACATTTATGGATTAGTTTTACGTGGTACTCTCATGTGTTAAAATAATGCAAAGTTTGTGGGCCCAATTTTGGGATTTGGTGTGCGTACTTATTAGCTGATATATTTTTCGAGTAGGACATTTTAGAATATATCCTGCCACTGTTTTGATTGGTACCTGTAAACACATAAGTAGACAGGTGTTTACAAGTATCTATTGATTCAGTTCTGCGTAGTTAGCGTTGTGGGGCAAATAAGGCCATAATTCAAAGTGACTCTCCGCTGTGCCCCTATTGCGTTAGCCTAACAATTAGTAGTTTATGTATGCCTTTTCATGATCCTTGTAGGTAGCAGTTAATTTGACCCTAATCTTTGTTTTCATGGAGACTTTACAAACGATATTTAATCTGGGCCAGTATTTCATATTTTTTGACCATAATTATCAGACCATGTTGATGCACAGGCTAAGGGTCTGAACTTGCCGTTTACAAGAATGAAAATCAATCTAGTCGTTTCGAGCGGGTCAGAAGGGTTTTATACCATTTTATTGACTATATGGGCCCTGAAGCCCACATTTAGTGGCCTTCTGGCGGGCATAAGCAACGGATAGAAATTTCTTGCATGGGTCTTATGTACTGTGTGAGACTCATTCCCTGATCGTGGTAAAGGTTTAAGTGCTAGCCTTAGAATGTTTGGAATGAAGGTCCAATTTGGGGCCCATTTTGAGCTTTCTGTCGGGCCCTTGGCACGGATAAACTTTTTTTCATGGGCCCATTCTGTTACTCGGGGAGTATTCCGCCAGCTCGTGGTAAAGGTTTCAGGTGATACCTAGAATGTTTGAATAAAGTCAATTATGGCATAATATGGCGAAAAGCCCACATTAGTGGCCTTCTGAGCGGCATTTATGCACGGTTAGAATTTTTTGCAATGGGCATTCGTAGTCTTGAGACTCATTCCCCACATCTGTGGCTAAAGCGTTTCCAAGTGCGTACTAGAATGTTTGAATAAAGTCAATTTTGCGGCGGCCATTTGGGCTTCTGGCGGGCCCTTTGGCAACCGGATGAATTTTCTTTCATGGGCCATTCTTGAACTCGGGTGAGTATTCCGCAGCCGTGTTAAAGTTCAAGTGGTACCAGTAGAATGTTGAATAAAGTCAATTTATTGCATAATACTGGGCCCAAAAGCCACATTTAAATGGCCCTTCTGCGGGCATTTATGCAACGAGTTAGAATTTCTTGCATGGGCCATTCGCTAGTCAGTTGAGACTAGTCCCCACATCGTGGTTAAAGGTTTCAAGTGGTACCTAGAATGTTTGAATAACAGTCAATTTTGGGGGAGCCCATTTTGGTTTTCTGGCGGGCCCAGTGCAACGATAGATTTCTGCATGCGGCCATTCTGTACTCGGGGATGATTCGCAGCTCGTGGTAAAGTTCAGAGTGTTACCTAGGAAGTTTGAATAAGTAATTTTTGCCCACTTAAGGTCCCCAGGGGCCAAACGCAACGGATAGACGCCCGGCCAAGACAGGATTCTGTATATAGCTCGTTACTCTACCGCTTCCTGTGGTCAGATATGGTACTTGATGGTTGAATAAAAACCCTCTGGGCTGCCGGTCTAATATAAGGCTAAAGAAAAAAAAAGCGTCCTGTTTCTCAGAGAGCCATGGAAAGAAAGACGCTAAATGCATAAATACGAGACAGGTGTAATACCTCAGACATACGTATGAACCCAAATCAAAGATACCATTGAGAAAATTAAATAAATTGAATGGAGGAGGTCAGGGCATATCGCCAGGATAACAGATAATCATTGAACAAAGAGGGTAACAGAATGGCAACCTCGTTCCGGAAAAGGGAAAGAGGGAGACAAAAGCGACGGAAGAGATGACAACAGAATACAAAAGAATAACATGGTCACAAGATGAGAGAAATTGATGTATAGATAATGCTCGAAGAGGGTTTCATACTACAGAGGATGGATCAGCCTAGACGAGTAGATGAGATATTTCTTTCATGTGTTGCTATGGAAAATCAATAATGAAAATGTAGCTTGCAAGCACAGGTGTTTGCTATGTCTGGTATCTGGTTGCCAAGAGTAACCTTTCGTGAGAATAGTATGCATAAAATTTGCATTTAATATGAAACTGTTCTAGTGACCTAGGGGTCAGTTGAAGGAAATTGTGAGCGTGCGCAGTAGCACTGGTGTGGCTGTTCCGTGAAATTCTACGCATCTGCGAACATAATTTGCATTTCAATGCCGTGGCAGACCTGGCTCAATGCACAACAAAGAAACTGGCCTTTGCTTCCAATTCTGTCGTTTTGTAAATCCTTGCTCTCCACATGGCCTGCTACGCACCCGCGTCCAGAAAAAGCGTCGTAAAGGGTCCCTTTTCCAGCCCTCGGGCGTCGTCGACGTCTTTTGGAAAAGGGGTAGCTTTTTCAGCACCGTTCGCTGGCAATCGCCACTTAGGGTAGCCTTTTCTCACATGTCACGCCATTTAGGGTTACTAATTTGGTGATGTAGATTACGCCATTTAGGGGTGCAATTTTTTGTGGATCTAATAACATCTCCAACATGAACATTTGATAATTAGAATTATTTATGAATTGTTAAGTGAACCTCTTCGGGTTGCGTAATTTACAATAATGTTATAGATGAGGACGCTTGAGTGGGGTATCAAATTAGTTGATTTCACTGTTTACGCCGCTTAGGGTATCAAATTAGTGGATTCCCTGTTCACGCCACTTAGGGTATCAGAATAAGTGGATTTCCCGGGAGTCACGCCACTTAGGGTAGCTTTTCTGATGTGTCACGCCATTTAGGGTTGCACATTTGGTTATATAGGTTACGCCGTTTAGGGTGCATTTCTGAGGTTGTTGGACAAGAGTGGGAGACAGGCCGTGTGGAGAGCGACCCCCCCCCCCCCGGGTTTCCTTTCTTATTGACAAAAGGGCAAGTCGTTGTTCTGAAAACCCTTCAGATCACACAACACCATGGGCGCAATCCACGCAGGAGTGTTATTGGTGGGGGGACACAACAATAGGTGTCCCCCCATTATGAATAGCATTCCTGGGTGGATTTGCACCCATGCACAACACATTCCTGCTTAGCTCATTCTTTAACCCAAAATTGAGATTTAAAAGAAAAAAAAAAACACGTTCATTTAAATACACATCAGCACTTTCACTCTCCACGAGACAACCACGAAAAAAAAAATCAATCAAACCTGTTACTACCTTGTAATTATTAGACTAGACTACCACGGGCCGCCTTATAGTGGAGCAGATAAAAGTGATTTTGAGCCATAATCGTTCAGTTGATGATACAAGCATGAAATTTGGTGCAAATATAGAGTCAAGGTCACTCTTTCAGAAAAAGATCCTGGCCACGAAAAAAATCCAAGATGGCGGCCATTTTCCAAGATGGCTGCCAGGTGATAACATAATTATGAGATATTTGCCAAGTTGTTGTTGGATGTGGGTCAAAATTGAGTAAAATTTCAATTTTTACCTTGGGGGTAGATGTCTCATGGTGAGTAAAAGGTCATCAAAAGGTCAATGGTCATTGGCAGGGGTCAATGACCTGTTTGAGTTCAATGTTAGCTTTTTGAGCAAGTTTCTATCATGTTGCCCCCAAATGCACAACTGTGATCAAATTTGGGTGGTAGATGTCTCAAAGAGAGCTTGACGGTCATCAAAAGGTCAATGGTCATTGGCAGGGGTCAATGACCTGTTTGAGTTCAATGTTAGCTTTTTGAGCAAGTTTCTATCATGTTGCCCCCAAATGCACAACTGTGATCAAATTTGAGTGGTAGATGTGCCAAAGAGAGCTTGCGGTCACCAAAAGGTCAAAGGTCACCTTGGGGGTCAATGACCTTTTTGAGCCCAATGTTGAGTTTTTGAGCAAGTTTCTATCATGTTGCCCCCGATTGCACAATTGTGACCAAATTTGGGTGGTAGATGTCTCATAGGAAGCTGATGGTCATCAAAAGGTCAAAGGTCACCTTGGGGTCAATGACCCTTTTGAGCCCAATGTTGAGTTTTTGAGCAAGTTTCTATCATGTTGCCCCCGATTGCACAATTGTGACCAAATTTGGGTGGTAGATGTCTCATAGGAAGCTGATGGTCACCAAAAGGTCAAAGGTCACCTTGGGGTCAATGACCCTTTTGAGCCCAATGTTGAGTTTTTGAGCAAGTTTCTATTAGGGTCCATAACTTTGCCCTCATTTGCATAATTGTGACCAAACGTGGATGGTAGATGTCTGATAGGGACCTGAATGTCATGAAAAGGTCAAAGGTCACTGGCAGGGGTCAACGACCTTTTTGAGCCCAATGTTATGTTTTTGAGCAACTTTCCATTATGTTCGGTAAACTTTTCCCCCTTTTGCCCAATTGTGACCGAACTTGGGTGGCGAATGTCTCATACGAAGCTGGAGGTCGCCAATAGGTCAAAGGTCACAGACAGGGGTCAAAAACCTTTTGATCCCAGTGTTACATTTTTTAGCAAGTTTGTATGTATGCGAAACTGGGCGAGACACATTTTGGCCATCACCTTGTTCCTTGTTTACCGTAGTGACAACGTAGCTGCAAATGCTACTTTACTACGTGCCTCTATCTGAAATATGTTTTGTCTGGTCTCGTGCTGTTTTCAGAACATTAATATCTCAATTTCTGGGTCGGTTTGTTTTGTCCGAAGTTTGATTCACGTGTCAAGATTACGAAAAAGTTGCCTCTTTAGTGAAAAATGGTCGACGCTAGTAGAGATTAAATTTCCTTAAGTCAGACAATTTATTAACAATGTCAATGTTATTCCGCAAGATCAAGGATTGGGTTAAGGGTGAACAGCGCCAGTAGTTTACAGTAAGATAGGAAGCCCAGAAGGTAACAATTAAAATTTGGGGTTTGAAAAAAAAGGAGTTCTATTGTTATGGGTGGGTTGAAGAAGCCGACACTTTTCCTTATGGTTAAAAGGAATGATGTAGAAGATGCAGATGTGTGAAGAATGGACTACGCTACACTCCGCTCTGCAGCTGCTCCTGTGAGTAAATTTGTCAGGCACCCAAGGTGGACGTTGATCAATGGATGGTAAAAGGGTAGTTTAGCATTCAATTCGGACAGTGAGGTTAAGATTAGAATGATTTTTTTTCAGTTATTACTTTTGAGTTGGAATATAAAGTTTGGATGATAGGCCATTTTTCACGTCAGTTACGTTGCTAGGGAATGAGGATGCAGGGTGAATAGTGGATCTCCATGGGTGACACACTCATCATAGTTCTTATACTACGGGCTTTTCTTTTTCAAAGTGTGATACCAGCTGAAGTATTTATTCAAACGGAGAAAACAAATTACCTTAATTTGACATTGATTTTTTCGAATTCAGAGAGGATAGAGAGGATCTCTCAGGTTCAAGATTGGGGAATGGGATTTAATACGTTAATTGCATCAGTGTTATAATCTTGATTTTTTTTTTCACGTAGTGGACCAATCAACTTTTATGTTCAAGGTTGAAGAATGTGAAGATACATGGGCGCGGGGGGGGGGGGGGCGTAAATTATTGCTTTTAAAATATATTTTGGATCAACTAGACTCGTGGAGTATACATTTTATTCAGCTCTATGTTATGTCATTTGAGGAGTTTGTAAGATATTATTAAGAGATTATTTTGGGGGAAATACTATTACCTTGTACAGTTGTTTTTTTTTTACTTTGGTTGAATAAAGGGTTTAACACAAAATAATGTCATATGCTTTTCTGAATCATAGTAGCCAAAAACATAGATGTGTTTGGATCAATCAAACATCTCGACATATCGATGACGACATGTGCAGTTGCATGACATCGGTATTTGGCGGCCATCTTAGAAAAAGGCAGCCGTATCCGATTTTTTTTTATTATATCCACTGTTGGCAAGGTAAAAGATCTAAAAATCTTGAAATTTAACTCAATTTTGACCCACATTCAACAAAAACTTGGCAAATATCTCATAATGATGTGGTCATCTGGCAGCTATCTTGGAAAATGACTGCCATCTTGGATTTTTTGTGTGGCCAGGGTCTTTTGTTTTCTTTTTACGGGACATAATAGAAACTTGCTTTAAAAAACTTGACATTGGGCTCAAAAAGGTCGTTGGCCCCTGCCAATGACCTTTGACGTTTCGGTGATATTAGCTCTCTATGAGACATCTACCACCCAAGTTTAGTAACAATTGTGCAAATGGGGGCAACGTTATGGGACATAATAAAAACTTGCCCCAAAAATAACATTGGGCTCAAAAAGGTCGTTGACCCCTGCCAGTGACCTTTGACCTTTTTGGTGACCTTCGGTATCCTATGAGACAGCTACCATCCAAGTTTGGTCACAATCGTGCAAATGGGAGCAAAATTATGGGACATTATAGAAACTTACCCGAAAATTAACATTGGACTGAAAAAGGTCGTAGACCCCTGCCAGTAATCTTTGACCTTTCGGTGACCTTTAGCTTCATATGAGACATCTACCACCCAAGTTTGGGCACAATTGTGCAAAAAAGGGCAAGGTTATGGAAAATAATGGAAACTTGCTCAAAAAACTTAACATTGTGCTCAGAAAGGTCATTGACCACTGACTCTGATCTTTGACCTTTTGCTGACCTTTAGCTTCCCATGAGTCTTCTTTCATTCAAGTTCAAAGTTGAAATTTTACTCAATTTTGACACATATCCAACAAAAAACCTGGCAATTATATCACAATTATATTATAATGATGTCATTTGGCAGCCATCTTGGAATTTTTTGTGGCCAGGATCTTTTTCTGATAGAGCGACCTTAACTCTACATTTATGCCAAATTTCATGCTTGTATCATCAACTGAACGATTCTTAGGGTTATCTGCTCCACTATTATGATAAAAAAATCTGGATCACATGTGTGTGTGTGTGTGTGTGTGTGTGTGTGTGTGTGTGTGTGTGTTGCAGGGGCGCAAATCCGGGGGGGGGGGGGGCGACCGGGGGGTCATGTCCCGCACGATTTTGAAGGTGGGGGACATATATCAAATGTCCCCCCCCCCACGAATTTGCATGTGCATGCCCAAAATTGTGATTTGGCTGAAATGTGGCAGGTTAGAAAAATTTTGGCTGGCAAAATATGGTTCGGGCAGGTTCCTGCATGTGATGTCCCACCTACATTTGAAAAATGGATATGCCCCGTGTGTGTGTGTGTGTGTGACTTTTTTCATTTTAATTTGTTTGGCGGTGCTAGAAATCAATACTTATTGATAAGAGTTTAAGGAGCAGGAGGAAGAGAAGAAGAAGAAGAAGAAGTAGTAGTAGTAGTAATGCGCAGAATCTATCAAATATCAAATATGATAATCTCGCTGCTCGAGAAACGACGCGCCCCCCCCGCCCCCCCCCCCACACACTGAGCGAGTTTTCCGTCGTCGTCGGGATATACATAATAGTCGTGTCCACACGTTCGGAGTTAACCCTGGGGTTAACCCCGAATTACTTAGAGTCTCAAGAATTCGGAGTTAAACCCCACGAAGTTATGCAAATTTTGAGTTAAACCAAAGATAACTCCGACGATTTAACTCCCAGTTGTCTACACGTTCGGAGTTTACCCCAGGGCTAACCCCGGTTCATTAGAGTCTCAGGAATTCGGAGTTTAACCCGAGATTCGTGAGCGTGCAATTCGGACTTAACTCCGAAGATTTAACCCTGAGAAATCTCAGGGTTATGTTCGAAGATTTGCAAAATAGCTCGGATTCCCAAATTGTCGTATTGCTACACACATCGCTCGGTGCTTAAAGGACGATGATTTGGAACACGTGAAAATGCCTCCAGAACCATATGAGTTGGGAAATACCTGAAGTATACACTAGCTGAAGTGTTTATTTTGGATGGAAGGATTTGTCTTGAATTTATTTACTTTAGAAGAATCAAGCACGGGCAAACCAATATGTCATTAATCTTGTTCACCAATAGAAATTCATCAAAAACAGCTACACAGCACATTTGCCTTTCACAGTGAATATAATTGATATACATGTATAAATGTAGTTCGTTTAAAACGAGTCAACGTTTGACCACTAAATTGTCACAGCAGTTTTACCCCAGTTTTACCCCAAGTTGACGGCTACCTCCAATCATAGCATGTACCTTTAAAACAGAAGCTTGATCCTCACAAGCCAGAGCCCCTTTACTATTGCGGTCTGCGTAACAATAGACGTGTTTACAATGTATTTAAATTTATGGATGTTTTCTCTTCGGAAGCCTAGTGATGAGCTCTTTCTGTTACCTGTACTTATGAATAGATTTTCAATACAGCCTTCAACTTGCATAATGTCTGGCAAGCTATCATGTTGTCAAGAAGTATCTTTATCCAAAAGGTACCCTCTTAAATATGTTTAAATAGATAAATAAATAAATAAATTCATCCATGAATGAATGAATGAATAAATCATTCTATTGATAAATTAATAAATGATTGATTTAACTTATTTATTATTAATAAATATTTTCAAAAGCTTCCCGTTAGGTGCAGAATAACCTTGCTTAGTGATCAGAATACCAATATACCCAGGAAATAAAATATGAGATGATGATGATGACGAGGAGGAGGAGGAGGAGGATGGTTACGTGATGATGTTAACGATGATGATGATGAGGAGGAGGAGGATGAGGATGATGATGATGATGATGATAATGACGATGATGATGATGATTATGATGATGATAATGATGACGGTGATGATGACCATCATCGGACGGTGACAATGATGGTAATCATACCCCTTGTAAAAAAGTACCATGGTTACCATGGTAGTACCATGGTAGTACCGTGGTAATAACCTTAAAATTGGTAGTCAAGTACAAAACTTACAAATATTAAAATGTCGGCAAACATTCTTTAACTAAATAATACCACTACTGAACATTAGAGTAACTTTAGTGACCCTAACAAACCCCTAGATACTGGTCCCTCTCCCGGCCATCTTTCTCACTATGACTACGGCTGCTCCATTTCACTGAGGCCGAGTTGTAATCATATAAGTACATGTATTAGATAATATATAGTGTTTATATAGGTGATTTTGAGTAACGCGGAAAATCGCGGAAAATGAAAAATTTGAAAAACGGAATTTTGATTTTGTAAAACGGAAAAATGGAGGCCTTACATTACAGTACATTACTTGCAGCAATACGCGCATGGAAGGGGTTGTTTTGGGGAGTTTAAGTACTATTTTGCAATGTATTTACTAGCATGGTACTAGTGTAATGGTAGGCATATAAAAGATATGTCCTATCTTTACAATGATCTTTGCACTTTGCAGGATACCGTAGACAGAGAGTGGGTTGGAGGGGGGGGGGAAGAGATATGCTTTGCACCGTCACAATGACATACCTGGCATGGGCTCGGTAGGGTCTCAAAATGCGATTAATTCTTCAACAAGTTACTTCGCGGTTCTATCACATGACCTACATTATTAGCTAGCTGCGTTTGCATAACTTCATGCTCGGTTGCACCAATTGACCAAAAGGCCGACGGCCTGGAGAAATATCCCTCGTGGTTGCGTGCACGCAATGATATTGCCTCCAAGTTCTATAGGCCAACAGATTTCTAGCCCCTTGTTTGCGGTGTATACGGTGTATATTCAATTTATTCGGACACTGGTCTGGGCAGCAGCAGTTCCATCATGGTGTCACTTCTAACCATCGCTGTCTGTATACCAAGTAGGTATTTTTCTTCTATCTAATCTCGTTTTGTTTTCTAGTGTACCCATTTCGTAACCCCATGGTAAAACAGAAAATAAGGATAGCACGTACGTTGTGTGCTACTGGCGGCGACGGTCATTTAGTCCGCGTTAAGTCGAATAATGGTTAGCTTTGTCTAAAAGAGCAATTTGGCACAAATGTTGATTTCACATAAAACTCAAATTTCTGATATTGGCCCTCGAAAAATTTGCCTCAGAGAGCCGTGGCGCCATTTTTTTCAAAATTGGCGCTTGAAATTAATAAATTTTAGATTGGTAGATAACTTTGTAAGGGAACGCAGATTTAAAACCATGTGTGTTGACATCATATTAGAAGGGGACTAAATTTTCTACAAGATGGTACCCTATTTAGAGATTTATCATCTATAGTGAAATATATGGGCAGAAAATGATTTTTTTTGCGATTTTTCCCCAAAAATGTAAATAATACTCCAACAAATATTTCCCCATATTCAAAAACTTTCAAGTATGACTTCATGTTTTATGAAAACTGCCCAATTACAATTAATTAATTGTGAAAATTTTAGATTAATTTTGCTGTATGGAAAAAGAAGTTATAGTCATCCAAGTCTGATAAGTTGATATTTACTTAAACCGTACAATGCATAACCCAATGTCATCAATGGGTGTGTTGTACAATACGTTGTGTGCGAGGATGGTATCATAATGTTACAGAAATCAGTTCTATCTAAGCACTTAATAAGGCATATCAAACCCGTTGTTAACTTTTGTCTAAAAGTACAAACTTGGCACATTTGTTGATAAATTATAAAATACAAATTTAGATATTGGGCCTTCGAGAATTTGCTCCAAGAGATCCATGGCAGCCATTTTCCAAAAAATGGCTCCCTTTTCACATTCCTGTATAATTATGGATTTGTCATTCGTGTATGTATAATTATGATTTGTCATTTCATGATGAAAATGTCGCACTACCCGACCGAAAATACATGTTTCCTATAACAATTAAAGTATCATTCTAGATATCATTTCTAGATATATTTTAAATAAATAATCACTAAAGTACCAATTAGAGATTTTTATTAATAAGAATAAACAAAATCTAAGGTTAAATAAAAAAAAATTCCTGAAGTATGGAATGTGCTATTCCTGTCCATTTGTAGTAAAATTGGGCACCATAAGTACATACAATATTGCTATAAGTAATGGTAATCATTTCTAGACATCAAATTTAACGAATAATTACTAAAGTGCCAATTTGCAGACGTTGTATACAAAAATAATGAAATAAATAAAAATCTAAGCTAGAAACGGAACATTTGAAAATACGCTTTGGTCCTTGTATAAATTATTTTCAGTGTATTTGTTCACAAATAATTTATACGTTGCCAATTTTGAAGACTGCAAAATCATTGAAATTATATATAATGTATACAACAAAACACAATGAAATTGGTGATATATATGAAAAAAGATGGTAAATATGATGATGGTGATGATGATGGAGAAAATTATGATAATGATGATGATGATGATAATAATAATAATATTTAATATATACTTTATACTAAACCATTACAGTACCAACCGCGCATACACACACACACATAATACATACATATACCACACACAACACACGCACAATATTATAATAAATTTCAGAATGATACAGGATGAACACCTGCACCTCACAAAGATTATAACCACAATGTCATACTCATGAAATGAAGTACTGCTACTATGCATTTTACTATTTATAATAAGCTGTGCTGTACAATAACGTGAAGCACCAAGCAAATTACATAGAGAGGTAAACAAAATCCACAAGTGAAAGCAGTGGAACTCCCTTTTTTCCCTCTTTCGCCGCTCCTACAAATGAGAGTTGGCCACTGTGAATACGGTCTCTCCATCACGATCTATTACTGTGATATGTCCCTGTCCACCAACGATCCTCAAATCCTCTGTAGTCTCTGGCACATTCACAACTCCTGTTGGTCTACGCTAGCGCTCTGGCCTTTTTCGCAGTGGTTCATTTCCAACATTTTATCCCTATGTAGGTTACATACTCCATAACTCTTCCTTGGACAGCGAAGCTACCACAATCTTCCCCCACTTACCTTATTCCGCATCTTCCTATGTTTGATTTCTAATGTGTCAGTTCTTGTCACTCCACAGAAACATCGCAACATCTTTAACTGTGGCACACCAAACTCTTCTCCCACCATTTTGTGAAGGACTGTTGAAGCCTGTTCGTCGTGCTGATCTAACCTTGTCATATAGCTGAGACTCCCCTTTTGTTCTGCCCGATACAATTTTTGTCACACATCACTCTTGTAACTCTCCTCCACAAATTCCAGCCTGCCTGAGCCGGGATTCTCTCTTCACTGTCTTCCTTGTTACAGTCCCCATTACTTCTGGCAGTGTTTGTATTGTAGATTCACAGGTGTGTCCAGCTGCAATCTCAATAACACAACATGCTCTGCTTTTGTCCGGCTATTTTTCAACCTTCTCTCATAGCATATCTCCAACTTTCCAATGTCCTCAATCTGCTCCCTGCTCTCAGAGCAAATCACAAATTCATATGTGAAGAACTGGCAACTTCAATGGCCTACCACCTCACGCGTCCGCCTGTCCATCACCATTGCCAACCAGAAAAGGGCTCCACCAATTCCTTGTGCCAGTCGCAACTCTCACTTTGAATGCATTCAGTCCACTATGACACCTTACGTTAGCATTGCTTTACATATCTGCACTATCCTCACATAATTTTACTACTCTCTGCTGACTTTCTTACGCATACCATAACTCCCCTCTTGCTCCTGTAATATGCCTCCTCAATATCACAACCGTCGAGATCCTATTTGACTACAGCCGTACCTGCTCTCAAAAATTGGCACTTACTGTCAGTCCTGGCTTCACCACTCTTCGCCAGAGCTTCATAGTATATGATTCATTAAATTCATTCCTCTATAATTACTTTAACTCTGCAATTTTATTTCTATTCTTAGATTGACACTAACATGCTTTCGTCATCATCTGACATACTTCAATCCAAGATCCTATTCGACAGCGTTTAATCAGGAAATCCACTCCATGCACATCCATGGCCCTCGCACTGGTATATCATCTGCACTCATAGCTTCAAATCTTCATTCTGTTCATATTGCCTCGCACATTTTCTAAACGATAGGTTGTACCCCGGGTTGTACCTTCAATCCAGTCTGTCTGTAGCATCTATTTTCCTCTCTCCACGTTTTCTTCATTCATGCAGTTTACCAAATATTCATGTCATCTTTGTAAAACACACCCTCTTACAAAACACCCTCGTCTTTATCCTTTATCAACCTAACTTGGAATATATCTTAACCACCCCTGTCGCATGCCTCTGCTAATCTGTTTAGATATTGTTCTCCCTCCTTTGTGTCCAATTCTCATACAGTTAACCATATGCACTATCTTACTTTGTGACTGCCTTCTCACTTGCGTCCTACACTCTTGTTTACCTGATTTCATCCCACTATCCATTTTGCAATGAACATCTACCGATTAAAAAGTAGAAATACAGTCAAATGAACAGAGACTGGCGATCTGCGGCCGAGGTGCTTGGCATTAAAATGGTATCACAACCATTCCCTAACCCCATCTCTTTGACCACGATCACGATACGATCTCTTCTCAGATTGGTTATTCCCTGATTACAACCAATCGATGGGGGGGGGGGCAATATCGATATATGCAAGACTCCTCAGGGCAAGATAACGTTTCTGCAGAGCAGAGACAGTAAGTGCATTTTCACTAGCGATTTCAATACTATAAGATGAACAGGTCGTTGCACACGCAGACTTGCACCAGTATGAGTGTTCTAATTTCCACTGTGTTGTGTGTGTGTGTGTGTGTGTGTGTGTGTCCGCGGCGCGCGCACACGTTGTGTGTGTGTGTATGTGTGTGCTTATTGTGTGTGCGTGAGTATACTTTGTTGTACTTTGAAGTTATAGTGTAAGAATATATTTAGCCTATCATTATGATTATGTGTGAATGTGTTATTATCATTGTTATGATAAATAATAATAATAATAAAGTAAAATAATAATATAATAATAATAATAATAAAATAATAATTAATAATAATAATTAGAATAATAATATTTCTATCATTATTACAATCTGTGTTTATTCATGTTTCATCAAAGATTTGCGGTCTCCAAGTTGGCAACGTAAGATTGTTTTCCAAATAATTTTGGAAACGATTTTACAACATGCATTTCTGTCATTTTTTTAAAATTTAACACTTAGATTTTGTTTTATTCTTTTATTTAATAAATATCTAAATGGGAACTTTAGTGATTATTTATTTAAAATGATATCTAGAAATGATATTGTTAATTAGTTATAGGAAACATGTACTTTCGTTCGGGTAGTGCACATTTTCATTATGAAATGACAAATCATAATTATACATCACGAATGACAAATCATAATTATACAGGAATGTGAAGGAGGCCATTTTGGAAAATGGCTGCCACGGATCTCTTGAGCAAAATTCTCGAAGGCCCAATATCTAAATTGTTTATTAATATCTTATCAACAAATGTGGCCAAGTTTGGTACTTTTTAGACAAAAGTTAACACGGTTTGATATGCCTTATTAAGCTGGCTTAGAAAGTAACTGATTTCTGTACATTATGATACATCTTCGTACACAACGTATTGATACAACACCCCATTGATGCATTGGTTATGCATTGTACGGTTTAAGTAAATATAAACTTATCAGACTTGGATGGCATAACTTCTTTCCATACAGCAAATGAATTAGAATTCACAAGTTATTGATGTAATATTTGGCAGTTTTGATAAAACATGAAGTCATACCTTGAAAGGCTTTGAAATATGGGAAATATTGTTGAGTATTATTCACGTTTTTGGAAAAAATCGCAAAAAAACACCTTTCTGCCCATAAATTTCAACTATAATTAGCTTGAATCTTCTTAATACGGTATCATTTGTAGAAATTTAGTCCTTTATATGATGTCACACACATGGTAAATATGTGGTTCCGTTACAAAGTTATCTTCCGAAATCTAAAAAATTGATTTTCAAGGCGGCCATTTTGAAAAAAGGCTGCCACGGCTCCTCCTGGCAAATCTCGAGGGCCCAATATCAAATTTGTTTATTATATATAATCAACATCTGTGCAAATTGGTGCTTTTAGACAAAAGTGAACAATTCGGTCGATATTTTGGACTTAACCGCCGGACTAATTGTTATAAGTCACGGTCGCGTCATTGTACATTAGGAATGTAATACGCACATGTAGGCCTAATACTACTACTCAGTCATCATCCATCATATCATCTCATCATATCATCATCATCATCATCATCATATATCATCATCATAACTGCATCATCATCATCATCATCATCATCACGGGATGCACAGCTACAGAATAACGTTCCATGACGCTCTATGCATTTAGATGTTTATGTTTACAGTAAGATGTTATATATTTATATCTGTATGTGTGTGTTTATACATACAAATACAATTTACAAAGTGAATAGTATATTTCTCAGACGTATATCATCATAGTATTTATTTATTTGTAGTTTATATTTATTATTATTGCTACTACTTAATTATTATTATTATATTATTATTATTATTACTATATTATTATTATTATTTTTTTACTATATATTATTATTATTATATTATTTTATATTATATTATTATATTATATTATTAGTTATTATTATTATTATTAATTATTAATTATTATACTTATTAATTATTAATTATTAATTATTAATTATTAATTATTATTATTAATTATTGATATTATTATGTTATTAATTATAATTATTAATATTAATTATTAATTATTAATTATAATTATTATTATTAATTATTAATTATTATATTAATTATTAATTATTAATTAATTATTATTTATCATTATTATTTTCTTGTTCTTCTTGTAGTAGTAGTAGTAAGTAGTAGTAGTAGTAGTAGTATAGTAGTAGTAGTAGTAGACTAGTACGGTAGTAGTAGTATATAGGCATAGTAGTGGTAGAAGTAGAAGTAGAAGTAAAAGCAGTAGTACATGTAGTGTTAGTAGTAGTAGTATACATGTAGTGGTAGTAAAAAGTAGGTATATATACCCTATACTACTACACACTACACTACTACATCTACCTACTACTATCTACTACTACTACTACAGTAGTACTTATACTACGTAGTAGTATAGTAATACATTTTTCTTCATGAATGATTATCAGTCTATTATCAAATGTTTATCAAAATGTAGCAGTATACTGCAGGTTTTTTATGCGTTTGTTCTCCGGGAAAGGGGGGGGGGGTTGATTGTCATGTCATTCCCACCTGAAATTGTAAAGTGTAAACACCCCTGGATCATGACTGTGTAAAACTGAATTTACAATTTACAATTCACATCATCTAGTAAGACGACGTACGTGTGCAACAAAAGGCATAGGAATACTTTATACGTCCATACGGAGGCATGCAGCAGCCAATTAGACACGTGTTATAAAACCAATGAGGTCCGAAGTCCACAAAGCGGATTTGCAATGGGTTCGAAACACACTGGGGTTGTACGATACCAGCACGAATTCTGTTTTCATTAGTACTAGCTGCCTCGGCGCTTCAAGCCGGGGCAGCTCTTACCCCCTCCTTTTACTCCCCCTACTATTCACAACTCTTAATACCCCTCAAATCCTCGTTTAACCCTCTTATTCCCCCATGTTTCCCTCTTACCCCTCTAATTTTCCCTCTTATTCCCCTTATTATTCTCCCTTATTCCCCTCTTTATCTCCCTCTTATTCCCCCCTCATATTCCCGCTTATATTCCTCTCTCATATTCCCCTATATCTCCTCTTGTTCCCCGTTTAATCCCCCTCTTACCCCCTTAACTCACCCTTTAATTCCCGCTCTTAT
>JZLH01S0136797.1:0-15714 GCA_001188425.1 Eucidaris tribuloides
ACTGTGATACACATGCTCAGCTGACTTTACAATTGAACCCTAACAAGTAATTATGCTTCAATCTCAAAATACCCTTAAACAAGTATCCAAGAAAGATACTCATTTTCAAGTAGCCTTCTGGAAACATATACCAAGTTTCCCCTATTTGGGCGATTTTGATCTTTTCACTGTATGCAGTACATGCCTGTTCCGTGAAAAACAATCCTAAAAACATGGTTTCTTTATGGCGTATGGAAAACTTCTGTCGCATTTGCTAGTGACTCAAGACTTCCGACCGTGTGTTGATGTGAAATTTGGCTGGCCAGAGTGCACGCCGCACCATATCTCATCACTGTAATTTTAAGTATCATTTTATACATCCGCTTCAATTTTAATCTATGAAAGTTCTCTTTAATGATTTAAGTAGTTGTCACTAATCCATAACCGAGAAAACGTGTGATTTAGTTTCAAATCATCTCCATGGTCGTGTTTTGGCGTTTTTTTGGAACGTGTCCGTGCATGATCACACACAATTTACGCTTTTCGAGAGAGTCAGTTCACTAAACTCAAGCAGCGGCGGGACATAGCGAGTGCTACTTCTGGCCACTCGGTCGTCTTTTATCTGCATGAAATACTGATGAAGTGAAGATGTCCATTATAAAATTATAATATGATGCGTCCACAGGAAAGTGTTGTAAATTTGAAACCAATCGGAAAATCAGTTATCTTTTCTTAAGCTTCATCGTGGTCGTCGCGTGTATCTCAATGACAATGCCAGCCTATGAGCTACATTGAGTGGACTCCGTTCACTCACGTGTGACAATACGGCTGCCTGTGAGCTCCAATAAATCAGCGATTGGCCAAGCATAGCTTTTGATATGATGGTGTACACCTTGTCTTGTTATGACATGCCCCAATGCTCCCCCCCCTGTTCTTTTGGCAATTTTGATTTACCCATTTCACTGTACACAGACACGTAGCATTGCCCATCCGTCGACAAACACACCCTTCTTACACGCGCTTTCACACATGCAGGTGTATACCTTGCATGGCCTGCGGGAAGCAGGGAGTGCTGGTACTGCCAGCACCGCCCAGAAAATCACCCGTGTAAAATGGATGTCATGATGCATAGATTACGTCTTCAGACGGCGCCGGCTTTTTTTTTTTTCAATTTTGGCTGTACATGACATTATTTATGCGCTAAAGTTTTCCCCGAGCCCCCTACTGAGATTTGGCTGTTGATTTGGCCATGAACATTTTTGGGCCGCAAAAATTTTCTGCCGAGACTTCTTTGGCGTTGATTGGCCATGAAATTGGGGGGGGGTGGGGGCGAAAAATTTTCTCCGAGACTTTTTGGATGTGATTGGCCGTGAATTTGCGCAGGTGAAAATTATTTCGGCCGCAGAAAATTTTCCGCCATTTTTCAAACTTGGATTGGTCAATACTACAACTGCCATAGACTCAGTATCCAAGGAGGAAAGAGAGAGCTGTTGAAGAACAGTGGCGGTGACTGACCTGGGAAAAGAGGTGCAGGGCGCCTGGGGGGGGCGGGGGGGCACTCCGACTACTACAAAAGTATACCTATGTGCCGCACCGAATGCGAAATCGACCTGGAGCTCTGGAACGGGCTTAAGCGAAAACAATGGGGGTCTCTGGACTGGAGCTAAGCTTCAGAAACCTGAAAAGCTATGCCTCTGACTGACGCGCGAAAGTTCCGGCGCGCCGTGCCGAAAGGCGACTACTCTGTTTGGCCGCGCCGCGAGCTGCGCGGCCAATGCTAAAAATCAGAAGCCGGAAACTGCAATTTGGGGGGTCTCTGGAACCTGAGAAAATCAACCATATTTCTCTGGTGACTTCTGAATTGAGAGCTTGGAAGAAATTTGCGGTCTGAAAAAGCTGGGCGTCAAAGCGCACGTCCCGTACAACCAATAATGTTGAGTGCCCCCCCCCGCCCCCGGGCACGTGGAAGGCGGCAGGGGGGACATACTGCAATCAAGTTCCCTCACTGCATCCTGTGCCATGCTGGAATCTCAACTCGATGAATGCCAAGCCAGGTGGTTATTCCTTTGCAATCCACCGTTTTTCAGATGACCAAGGTATCAAATGATTTCTCCACTCAGAGAACGGCTGGCTCCATTTCCCAGGTTGCCAACATACACCTTACAACTGGAGTTGCCAGATCGGCTGCTGCTGCTGCTGCTGAAGCGTGACATCTTCACCTACAACTGGAGCACATTACAGTAGAAAACAGTCCATTGCAAACAAGTGAAAATGCCACATATTCAATGGAACATACACTGCAGTATCATTGTGCTGTCCGTTCTGGGAAATAATTTATTAAAACTGCTATTTTTCCACCTTCTTTTGAAAAATATTCATTTTAATAAATTATTCTCAGCACAGACGGTTATTTCTAACATTATGTTGTCACATTTTATCTTATTTATGATACATAATTTACAAATACATGTACTATCATGACTATTACTAGATTTAGATCTACACTATTTTTATAAGTCCAAAATTTGAAGTCTACTCTAGATTAGATCCAATTTGTCTTTTCTTTGCCAGTAATACTAACGTAGATCTGCTCTGACTGATCAAAACCAAAAACATAACTGAGCCGAGCTTGATTTGCCATGTTTGCATAGATTTTACCATCTTTCCTCAGATTTGGTACAGCTTAGAAGTAACTTAATTTAAGAGGAAACAAGGTGTACAGAAATAGGGACTGATCATGGACTTGAGTCTTTCAGTTTTACACAAATTACAGACTGGTCTACTCGTACTAGCTCGTATTTACGACTGATTACGGGACCACGCCCACTTGTCCTCACCTCGTTGCCTGTATGTATGCATATGCAATATCGTGCGCGATCCGACACAACACAAACGGATGGCTAGCAGATGATTTTCGATATATCCAATATTGTAGTGAATTAACCTGTTTTCACAAAATAATAACGTTGTATTGACTGTTGGTTTAACATTAAATCAAAGATTGGATAATGAAAACGAAATTAACAGAGAATTAGTCATACTATCGACCTCTTACCTACCAGTAATATCCGATGATCTACAGCTTTGTTTTCTGCAACAAAGCGCAAATAAACGTACGTTCAAGCAGCGCAAGCTAGCGTATAGCGCTGCATGTGCCAAGTATAGTATACGTAGCACGCTTGGCGGCGGACGAACTACCTGGTCCATAGGGACACGTGTTAATTTTCAGTCACCGACTTAAATTTGCTTGTGATACGAACGTGTACCCCAAACCTTGTTACTTTATATGTTATGCACCAACTTTAACATTTTATCTTAGCTCAATGTAACACTATATTATTTTTAAAGGCATTGTATAACATTGTTTACAGGTAAAAAGAAACTGAGCTGCATCTAATTCCCCATGCTACTGGTGTCTTTGATAAGGTCTAGAAATGAAGCCCTGAAAAAAATTGTATTTCAAAATTGATTGTTTTAATAGTGCTTTAAAAAAGTGAAAATTGCAAGTTGACCAGATTCACCTGCCCATTTCCTCCCATAGACTTAATGTGTGTAGATCTAGGCTGTCCGATTGTGTTGGCTCAGTTGGTAGAGCGTCCGCCTCACAACCGGGAGGTCGGGGGTTCGAGCCCGTTCAAACCCCGGCCGCGTCAGACCAAAAGACGTTAAAAGATGGGAGTTACTGCTACCCTATTTGGCGTTCAACGATTTAAGGGATACAGCGCGCTGCTCAGTGGCTGCCGGGCCCACGATCAATTGGGCAAAATGAATTTTCGGACTATTCGTGATTTCTGTTTCGAATAAAATGTGGATTATTATTATATTATTATTAATCATTATTATTACTATAATCATTTTGTACTCGGCCCGAGTATTAATTGTTTATTCAGTCATATCTTGCCAGTGGCAGCATTAATTTCCAAACTTTTGTCTACTAGGGTGTTTATGTGTCCATTTTAACACTATACTATGTCGCTCAGATAGCAAAATTTGACAATTTTTTAATTTAAAGCTCCACAATGTTAGCCTGTGTTTTTAACCAACTTTTTCACAACACAAGTTCCTTGAATGAACCTTCGCGAAGCCTCTGCCTAATTACTAAATGTATCCTCACTGACCTCACAATGCTAAAAAATCCAAAATACCTCTAAATTTCAAATCTGCAGAAATTGTCTTTACATCGAATAGCATCATGGAAAGAAAAACAAATGATATAAACAGAATCGCCCATCAAAACATTTGTTGTGGGGGCCCACACCCACCCCTAAGGGGGGGGGGGGGAATTTGGCCAAACTAAAAGTTTGGCCAGATCTTGTGGTCAATGTATTCATTTGTGTTAAGAATCATGATTATATAGTGGATCAAGTGGGATTTAGATTACAGAGTGAAGATTTAAAGAAGACAGACATCCCAAATTTGTACATGTACTGTCATATTGCGTGTCAATGTTCCATCATTATTTTGATTGATAATTTCTGATTACAACTTGCTATTACGTCAACACTCACTTTCTTACATAGACAAGACATACACAAACACACACACACACACACACACAACACAGACACAGACACACACACACACCAACCACCACAGAGGCCCACCCACCACAACACACACACACACACACACACACACACACGACACACACACACACACACACACACACACACACACACACACACACACAGCCACACCACACACACACACACCAACACACACTGACATACACACACAACACACACACAACACAGACACAGACAGACACACACACACACACCAACACACACACTGACATACACACACCAACACACACACACACCAACACACACACAACACATAGGATTAGCATGAATGCCAATATTTCAGGTAAAACTGAGACAATTGCAAAATTTTGACAAAAAAATAAGACCTCCCGAAGTAGATTTTAGAGTGTTCTCAACCTATTTTAAGAAACATTTTTGAAAAATTTTACATTTTTCACTTGAATGTTATGGTATATACTGGTACTGTTAAATAAAATTTGTATCATACAGTGCGCTCACGTTATATCAAACACGGTTACATGTACAGGCGACTCCCGTTATAACGAAGTCATTGGGACCGGCAGTTTTCTTTCGTTGTACCAAAATTTCTTTATAACCGAACAGTATAAGTTTATAAATATAAAGAGATAATAATTTTGGGACCTACATCTTCACTTCGTTATAACAGGAATTTTGTTATAACAGTGTTCGTTAGAATGGGAGTAACGAAGTAGAAGTAGAAATTCAGGTCTCAAAATTGTTATCGTTATCTATATAGCTTTATATAACTGTTTGGTTACAACAAAATTTTGATACAACAAAAGAAGTCCCGAGGACTTTGTTATAACGGGAGTCACCTGTACTTCTTTTTTTAAATCAAATTGTTACCCTTGAACGGGGGGGGGTGATTGTAGAGTGTATTCGTTTCCCCTAAAAGTGGGAGGCATGTACACCCCACCTCCTGGATTTCATCCCTGCACATACAGGTGGACCCATCACTGATATCACCAAGACCTACGACTGAAAAGTATTCAAGCCTGCTTCTTGTGATGCTAAACATATGACCACATTGGTAGGCAAAATGCAAAATAAATGCAGTTATTGCAGTTTAAATCACTTCATTTAGCTGAGTAATATTACTTCTGTTCACCAATCTTATTCATGGCAGTATTACATTTCAAATGTAACAATGTAACAACAGACACATGTACCAACACAAGTATGTCACAGGAAAAGCGATATTTATTCATTACCACACGTAACACAAAAAGATATTTTTTAAAAGATTGCTTTACAAGTGAAATTAGGAAATGCTACAAACATCGTAATGGAATTGTAGATTATGACAGGAGGAAAATTTTATACAGTAGATGTAAACAAGAACTACTTTACTAACGCATTAAAAAAGAGGACTTAGTCTTTCATATGGAAAACAGCAGTGTTGTAGTTGGGACCAGTCTCGAGACCATTTTCTAAGTTTTGGTCTCAGGTCTCGAGACCAAGACCAAATGCTAAACAGAGCCATCATTTGTCTGATCCCAACTACATCACTGACAAACAGATATGGATGTAGTACAATGCACACGAAACAGCTAGGCAACTTTATATTGTAGGCCCAAACTGATATGTGAAACATTCCTTCCCCAAGTTCATAACAATGGTGCACAGTTAATACACTTATCACCTGGATCGTGTGCACAATGTAATATCTTGTAATACATGTACAAAGAACCACTAGTCAAAAAGATTTCAGTTTGAAATAATCTTATTTTACATGTACAGGCGACTAACGTAATTACGAAGTCCTCGGGAAAGGCAGATTTCTTTCGGTGTATTGAAATTTTGTTATAACCGAACAGTCAAAGTATATAAAGAGATACATGTATAGATAATGATTTTGGGACCTGAATTTTTACTTCATTGTAACAGGAATTTTCTAATAACCATGTTCGTTATAATGGGAGTGCATTGTACTATCGTCAAACTTTTATATCAGAGTTGAGTTTGTTTCCTCCTACAGCAAATTTGAAAATTTTCAATGTTACCTGCAAAATAAATCACATAAAAATGTCCAGCTTTAGCCTATCAGAGGCAATGACTGCTATGGCTGCAGAAACCATTGCAGCCACGATACCGGACCCTTAAACATATTCACTAGATATTGATAAAACAACAATGCAAATCATGTCACGAGTTAAAAAGTAAGCCAAATTGTACAAGCTAATACAGCTTAGCTACTTTGCCAAGCATAAATAAACTGCAGAGATACACAAGTCTTCTGAAGAAAAAAATCCCAAACCAAGAAAAACTTACTAAATTACAAAATTACAAATAATCAGTAAATACCAATGACGAATTTTCCAAATATTCAAATTGACAGCAGCAGACATTCTTGTCCAATGTGTTAAATGTAAATATTTAGTAGGATATATACAACTACAATAAGTTGTGCACTGAAGTTCCAATGTAACTAAAGTGTGTTACTAAAACCTTGAATGTTTCTTCATAAACTACATAGATTAAAACACCTTCAGTTGCACCATTTTTCCTCATTATCCTACCCTGCCCAATTACAATTTGGAATATACATGTAGGTACATGTACATGTAAAATAATATAGATGTCATATGTACTACAGTATCGATAACACTTGCACTAACATACTTCAGGGGTACTACAAGTAAAAGTAGCTGAAAAAAGCTGAAATTGCAAAAGCTCCTGTACTTTTGTACAGAGGAAATTCACAACAAGCTGAAAATAAGCTGAAAATCAAAAACAAATATACATCTAGCTGAAATCAGCTAAAAAGCTGACTCTCACACCCCTGATACTTGACTGAACAGATATTTTGAATCATTTTCCTGAATTCCAAGCCTTTCCCACTTTATGATTCCCTTTTTTTTCATTTAAAGACAATTTTATATACATGTATTTCCTGAAGTTTACTCTTTCTATCTCTAGTTGTCTGATTTCAGGAAATTTCCCGATAAGTAACATTATTGATAATAACAATGTGACTCACACTGAGTACTAACAATGACATTTTTTTCAAGCTAATTTTGGTGATATTACTTCATAAACTGGCAAACAAATACAGTGTAACTGTTACATTTTGTTGTTATTGGTGTGATATTTTGTGAGCTGCAAGTTTCAGTGCATATGTAGTTTGTGTAATGCTATGATTTACACATGCTAATTTACATTTCCAACGTGTGTCGTAAACAAATACATTTTGACAAGAAATTGCCAGTGTTTTCATGCATACCATGGTAACTTCTACTTTATTTATAACAGGCTTTCAAGTGGACCATGGTGAAAAAGTAGGAGAAAAATAGGAGCTAAATTTAGGAAAAAGTAGGAGAAAAGTAGGATACAAAGAGCTAAAAGTAGGAGAAAAGTAGGACATGCACAGGGGTTTTGAACTTGGTTATATGCAGACTCTGGCTGGTAGAGAACCCTTTCTTGTGCTGAAGAGTCACACTTTCTGTGAATCCTGAAATGACTACTCACTACTCCACCATTTTATATGATCAATAGCATCTTTTTATTTTCGCGGGGTTCTAACAAAAAAAAGTAGGAGAAAGTAGGAGTTTTGGGGAAAAAAGTAGGATAAGTAGGAGGAGAGTAAAAAAAGTAGGAAAAAGTAGGAAAAGTAGGAGCACTTGAAAGCCTGTTATAAAAAAACCTTACTTTCATACAAAA
The DNA here is from genome assembly GCA_001188425.1 of Eucidaris tribuloides. Taxonomy (NCBI): domain Eukaryota; kingdom Metazoa; phylum Echinodermata; class Echinoidea; order Cidaroida; family Cidaridae; genus Eucidaris; species Eucidaris tribuloides. The sequence goes on from JZLH01S0136797.1 coordinate 8,208, forward strand.
ACAAAAGAATAATGTAGTACACTGAAAAAGTGATAAAATGCACTTGCAAACAGGGGTAACTGAATCATCTTTAAACCAGATACTTATTTTAAATGCTCCGTTGACACATTTCCAACAATATGTTCATCAATGATGTCATGTCAAATGATGAACATAATACTGTGATAAACATCTAACATTTTACAAATGTATGCAATTTCAGCAGTACAACAGATTGTTTTGGCAATAAAAATACATAAGGTATGCCCACAATCATTAGACAGTGAAATATCGGTTTCATTTGAACAAAGAGATAAATGCTTTACTTAGAGCATAGTCAAGAATTTGGAGCTCATTTTAATTGGGACTATGATACATACCTGCAACAACAATTCTACCAACACATGCATATTTACAGTATGTGAAAGACAACTTCCCAAGCAGATGTGTTAACAGCCAGTGAAGTATAATAAAAAACAAATTCCAACCTCTTTTCAGAAGTTGAGAGATTGTTTTTTGATAAAAAGAAGGCAAAGGGCAGTTGAATAATCCTGGAAATATGACCAAACAACTGAAACCATTTGCCAAATATGCATGCATATTGGTTGGGAATGGAAACATTACACACAAGAATTCAACAATTTGCTTTAGCTGGTTTCAGCTGTACACATATTTCCTTTTTTTGAAATCATGCACTTCTTCTCTTTCTGAAAAAGGAAATATGATATGGTACAGGTGATATGTTAAAACAGGATACATGACGCAAAGACTCGAGAGGTGTGCTGCCACAAATCACAAGGTTCTGACTGCTTACGACCTCGAGCGGCTGCAAAAAGAAGATGGGCAGTTGTAGAATTAGTTAGCTGGGCATGATGAAATCAAACAAGAACAATACAATCCTGAGTTTACCTTTCATGTACTTCTACACATAAAAACACAATGACTCACAATTTAGACATATTAATAAGAACAGAAAAAATTCAAAAGTTCAAGTATTTAGTTTGCATTAGTGAAATCAGATGCGGACAATGTTTTTACTTGTTTTTCTGACTCTGTTCTCACATGAAGCTCCATTGATTTTCACAGGAAACATAAATATTTCTATGAAACAAGTAAAATTCCTGTGAATTCTGTTAAAATGTCATACATTATGGTCAACTGCATGAATAACTTCTGGACTCAAATGGTAATCTTAATACAATTGCAACTGATAAATATATGTTATGATACATATGCATCATTTAAATCTTACCATAACACAACAAACTTAATTTTTTTCACACTTAGAAATTTTGTGAAACCTTGTATTTTGTAAGGTCACATTGCATGAATCCAGACATCAACAAGAGACATTTTATATTCCCTGTGAAATCTCTTGGAAATTTCCTACACACTTACTCAACTCAATTTTATTTCCACATCCACTTTTATACAAATGCAGTCAACTCTGCATAAGTCGAAGTTACATAAGTCGAATCATCACTAAGTCGAAGGTCTTTACTGGGTCCCATTCCTCTATTTTCTACTGTTTTTGACCCCTTATACATGTAAGTCAAATTTTGTCTGTCGAAGCATTTTCTTCAGTACCAAGAAATACGACTTAGGCAGAGTTGACTGTACATCTGGGAAAAATAACAATAACTGTTTTCCTCTCCACTGCAAAGCAACAGATTGGACCTACCTCCTACTACGACTTCTGCTGTGGCTCATGTAGCGCCTCGGGCTACTACGTCTTGGGCTACTGCGCCTCGGGCTACTACGTCTTGGACTACTGCGTCTTCGTGGAGAACGAGAACGAGACCTAGACCTAGACCGTGACCGTGATCGCGATCTGGAAAATCAAAACAGGGCAACAGTCACGATGTCACTTACGTGATATAAAATTATATGCAAATCTTCCCCCCAAATTCAATTTGCATATCTCTGTTCTGACCACACTTGAATAAAGGAAGGGAAACCTCCCCCTGGATGATATCACAAGATTTGTCCCCCGAATAACAAGATTTGCCCCTACCCCACTTATGAAATTTAACTGTTTTTCCTTCAAGTATTTATCTTTTAGTGTTTTTATAAAAAAAACATAAAAAGGCAAGCAGCCGGAATTAACAACTTATGCATCAATTTTCTAATATTACTAGTAGTTGATTTATATATACAAAAAACAGCAATGAAGTCAAGAGAAAACCTTAATAAGTTTGTTTCAATTTTTCAAGTAAAAAAACAACAACGAAAACTCTTGCCTGAAATAGAAAGCATACTATCATGTAGGGGACCCCCTTCAATCCTGTTCAATCACACAAAATTACATATGTAATACTTTTTTTAAAAAATGAAAAAAATCTTAATTAAATACTACCTGTATTTTACTATTGCTGCAAAAGAAGATGACATTGATGAATTTGATGTGAGTGTAGACATGAGGGAAAAGAAGTACCATCATTACAGGTGTGCAGGGAAGACAAAAACGAAATGACGCGCTGGGGGGACCTGTCAACTATTCATGTAGCCCTGATGAGAACTAATGCTCTGCTGATGGCTTTCGAACAGCTGTCTGTTGATTCTTAACAATTGGAGGTCATAAGGTAGTCCGAATGACGATGCAAAGGTAAGATACAGCCTCACATTTCTCAAGCCTACCCCGCAGGTGTAAGCATTTTGGGGCTTTTTGGCTACGTAGGAGTGATGCCAGTTGACCTGAAGTCGTATGAAAATCCTTTGATGAAGGATTTTCTGGATATAATTTTGGTGGCTCTTTTTGTTGTCGAGTAGTGCAGAATAAAATAAAAGATGAGACTAGTGAGGGCAGGTAGGCGTGTGCGTAAGATGACCAGCTAGGCCGAGTGACGGGCCCTAATCATGTGATCGGTCACATGTTGCCATCATCGTTGAGCTGATGGAGAGCGCATGGTGCTACATTGTTGCTCAAACGAAGGGTATATCAAGGCGTTAAGAAGGCTGTCAAGTGATGCTAGCAAGGAGATTCCTGGAAAGGTTAAGCACGAAGGTATGTTCAGAAATGTTCTGATCACAAATACAGATAATTGTTTATTTCGAAGGGCTAACGTAAAGTAATTTTAGGGCATTTACATATTATTGGACATTTGTTTTGGTAGCATAGGTATCCTCTTATTAGCTTTGTTATAACTTTAAACAAACTAGACTTGATGCATTTCGTTTAGAAATCTTATTTATTTGATTATTCATATTACGGACACTTACGTATTGTCCATAATTATTCAGAATATCAAACTATGAATACATTACTTCAGCAACCAGTTTTATATCTTGCTGAATTGCAGTCATATCCGTTCAACATGTTTAGCGATAAAAACAATTTAACCCCCCCCAAAAAATAACTTGTAAAAGTTTATTGACAGATATTTATAAACAAAACAACAGGACAGATATAAAGTTCCTGCATCAAATTTTCTCTACATTTTACTTATTTGCAAATCATGTTAAAACACATTTATATTCATACAAAAGTGGCATACTTTCTAGGCAATTTCCTTTCGAAAGTAAATTTGACAAATCATATTCCAAATAACGAAATAAACATGTAATCTAGAAAACAGGATTCACTCCTCATGGGAGATGAATGGTGTTGTATGTACATGTATTTCAACAGAGAAATTTTCTTTAAATAAGAAAGGATCTCTACACTACATACAATTTTCATTTAGTTCATGCAAGTACATTGTATTAATTTTAACATGTTTACATACAAATGCAGAGATTTGAGACCAACCCTGATGGAAAGGGGCAAAAGGGAAAATGGTGACTGTATACATGTACATAGTTCAGGAGTACTCACTAATCAGTCTGACATGGATTTCACAAAAACGATAATACAATACTAAGTATTGCTGTATTATGAAAATTCAATTCATTAAAAATACATTTTGTATCTGATACCAAATCAGTTAAAACTGAAAAATAGATTTTGCAAAACACACAATGCAAACATAGTTCACAACTCACAAGATTATCAGGTAGGCTTACGTGAAATTTTGAATGCATTATCTATTTTGATGTGAGTGCAGAACTCTATATTCATGGACTCACACCATAATACTTACACGGAATAACGTCTTTTACTTCCACCCCCGGTGCCACCTCGCCTGCGGCAGTCACGTGCAAAGTGACCTCGTTCCCCACACTCATAGCACCTTTCATTGTCCCTCATTCCACCTCGTCGTCCTCCATAACCACCACCGCCTCCGCCACCACGGTAACCGCGATCTCGTCTGCGTGATTCGCCAGACGACATCTCGCAACGTATTCGATTACCACAGAGTGTACTGTTGAAAATAAAAAGAGTTGCTTAAATTAAAAATACCTTAACAAGGGAGACACCAACTTCACTTATACTCCAAAAATGTTTACTGTATTTCTAATATAAATCAAACACAAAGTTAGTTTCTATGTCGACATATTGATAAATCTGGGGTGTGGTTAAGAGTAAGGCTGTTATCGATATGGTCTGTATCGATAGTACTATCGATAACCGGCTGATTTTGCGTCTTAGCGATATATCGACAGTGAATCTGTGTTAACAACATTAGCGGACAGTCATCTGCTATGAATCATTTCAAATCCAAGACTGATTTCCATCATGATTCATGACCATGGAGAGTATAATGGTTTGACATATTTGATACAGAATGTATGTTCCAGCATTTAAAGGAGAACTTCAAAATCGCATCAGAAATCGAATTGTTGATTGACCAAATCAGCTGTCAGCTGAGTAGATCTAGACGGAGGTACAGCCTACAGGTACTAATGGTTACGGACTATACACGTACACACAAGACAACGGAAATAAATGCTAGATGCATGTACATTCGACTCTAAAAACTGTCTGGCTTACCTGAAAATATCGGGCTGATACCCTTCTCTGCATGATATTTCCGTGAAATATTCTACTCCTGACACGTCTTCCAAGTTAACAGGTGTGACTTGACTCGGTTTTCCAGCCTAAAATATTCAGAAGCCAGATCATCCAAAACAATTTATTTTGTCATGCGAAGATTATGCAGACTACATACACGATGTATTCGATTCCCTGTCCCGTCACCGTATCCCTACCAGTGCATGAATCACGCAAGCTGCACAGCTTCGCATGGGCATGCGAAACAAACTGATCATCTGCCGCACACAGCTTGCCAAAATGTGGCCTTCGTGATCGTTGTTTTGTCTGGCCAATGCGCAACATGCGCCTTCATGGCGCACTATATCTCTCTACAGTGCCCACGAAGCGGCGTGTTGCGCATTGGCCAGACAAAACAACGATCACGAAGGCCACATTTTGCAAGCTGTGTGCGGCAGATGATCATTTGTTTAGCATGCCCATGCGAAGCTGTGCAGCTTGCGTGATTCATGCACTGGTAGGATATGTTGCGGGGACAGCGAATGATACATCGTGTACTTAGTAGTCTGCATAATCTCGCGCAACAAATTAAATTGTATTATGGATGATATGGCTTTGATATTTTTGGCTGGAAAACCGAGTCAAGTCACCTGTTAACTTGGAAGACGTGTGAGGAGTAGAATATTTCACGGAAATTTCATGAAGAGAAGGGTATCAGCCTGATATTTTCAGGTAAGCAAGACAGTGTTTTAGAGGCATTCTGTTACATACAGACCTACAGTACATGTACTATTTTGATGGTTAGTTAATTCAGCCTATTTTTCGGCAATAATTATCAATAATCATCGATATTGGTAAGGATTTTCCAAGCGATATATCTGTGAAGAATTTCTCAACGATAACAGGCCTAATTAAGAGTCTCACTTACGGAACTGTTTGTGAAGGAAAATCTTTCTATTATTAGAATTAGACTGAGCATATTACTCAACTACAACACACATGCATGTGTTTATTGTCATGAAGTATTTCACACATTTTCTGTTCTATACATAAACAAGATCCGTGCTGAGAATTTCTCCCAGAAATTCAATAACACTGACAACAAACAGTCAATAATATTTTCAAACTCTAAACCAAACGAATGAGCTTGCTAAGGATGCAATAGTGTATGCTTTAATACCGATCATCAAGTTCTTTGACAGCATCTGCAGCATCACGAGGATCCTGAAACATGACAAACGCGAAGCCTGGTGGGTTCCTTGCTACCCAGACATTTTTTACAGGGCCATAGTAGGCGAAAGCTTCTTCCAGCTCTGAACGACTTGCTCCCGAGGGTAGGTTGCCAACATAGACTTTGCAGTCTAATGGCACTGGTGATGATGATCTGCCACTGTACCTAGACATCTTGAGGTCTTTCTGAATTCTGTATGTGTACAAGACAAAAACATAAAAGTAACAAAATGTAAAAAAATTTCCCTGAATCACATTTTTCTGGCAATTCTTTGCTGTATTAGCATTAATATGCACTTATCCTGTTGCCTCCGAGATTCTGAAAATCCCATAGAGTTAACATAGGGCAGATCCGGTTCCTGTAGAGAACGGGTTAATTCAAGTTTTAGCCCCAAAAGTGTCATATTCTACCCACGTATCTTCCATGAAACAATGCACAATATAACTTTTGTACTTTACAATATCAGTTAAAAAGGAAAAAATAAATTATTTATGCAGCAGTCTATACCAGTCAGTCAGGTCTGCTTAATTACACAACCAAGTCCTATTTAGAATCTTCACCATATTCATTGGTAAATTTCAGGTTTAGGGTTGCAAACATGCAAAGGGTTGGAAACTTTCCGGGAATTTTGGAAACTTTCCATGGAAAGTTTCAGGAATTTTCAATGGGCTGGGAATTTGGGGAATTTTTGTTTATATCAAAATAAATGGAAAATTATTTCATTTTTGAAAAATGTCATTAGTACTCCGTTGTATAGCACTTCTTCATATGAAAAAAAATAGTTTTACCTCTCTTCTAGCTTGTCTGGGCCTTCATGAGGGTAAATAAGCCCAAATGAGAGAACACACACATTACACATACATGGATGAGATGAACACTGTAGTCTGAATAATGTTATCTGATCCCACATTGTAACATAAAATGTGTGCAGTGGATGTACATGTATGTGTAGTGAAACATTTAGCTGAAAATGTCCATTTCAATGAGTGCCAATGGACTTGTCCATCTCATTCTCATCGCCACTTAATTCACTTAATTCACAATGTTAGAGTAAGAGTTGAATTCTACTATCACATCAGGTTGACGTGTATGGTCATGTGTTGTATGGTGGGACCCCCAAATACCTGGTGGTGTTACATTTTTTAGTCCTCTTCTTCATTCAACTTGTTGTCCCAGAGATATTCTTTATCCACTTATGATGAATTTGGGCTCATTCTACAGCAAAATTACTCAGCTTTTGAAATCTGAGTAACAATCTTGTATGACACTTTGTTTAATTAGTGAAAAATGCAAAAATGGTAAATCTGGTGGATAAGCGGTGGAGGAGCTGTACAAACCCTATGGGAAAATTACAAATTCATGTACACTCTTTTCTTTTTACTATTTTTTGCAGCAGATATTTATCACAGAGTTTTGAAAAGTTTCTG
>JZLH01S0136803.1:17242-42340 GCA_001188425.1 Eucidaris tribuloides
CATGAGAGAGATAATCACAAAGCCACTGGATAATTTTCAGAAGCTTGAATAAGTAATTCACAACTAACTTCTCTTTCTTTTTTTAGTTTCTTGCCAGTCCCCCCCACCCCCACGCTGTTTACAGGCATAACCCATTGTCCGTCGTGCTACAGCAATATCAGGGTCTGAACATCTGTGTACTGCATGACTTAGTTCTTCATAGGCCCATGGTGGGGACTGGCAAGGAAGTTAGTTGTGTGTACTTATTCAAGTTCCTGGAAAATGTATCCAGTGGCTTTTGTGAATTCTCAATAAGACATGTTTGTAGGTTTCCTCTCATAAAACCAGAGAATGTGATCATTCTCTGCCCCTGTCCACCAAGGTAAAAAAACAAATAACAAGCAAACTCGACATAAAAAGAGAGAGAGTAACCAAACCAAATGGAAATAGGCAAGATTGTACTTTATTTGTCCACATCTCAAGAATGGTTCAGTTTGCTCTCAACAATAAACAGAAACAGTAACTTGACAAAACACACATACAAAAACAAATGAATGTAATTTTGAAAAGGTGTTTGGTACTGCAAAATCGGAAAATAGCATAGAAAACGGACGTACTGCAGCTTTTCGACATGCACTCATCAGAGTAAATCGCATGACTGAAACAGAAAGCTCACTACTTAATGAACAACCAAGAGTGCACGGAACAATACTGTTATCTTGGTTCAAAGTGCTTAGCCGAGCGAGAAGCTTCGCACATCTGCGCATATTCGAAGCAACATACATTCATCTCCCTGACCCCATTCTGTGCCGTCAGAAGGAGTTTGTGAGAATTCGTGTTTTATTTTAGCAGCATTATTTTAGCATTTTTCAGTATCCGCCTGGCAGCAAGCCTAATTTTGTTTATCTCGACAGCCAATCACAGCTCGTCGGTTCACGTGAATAGTTTCCTTTGCTTTCATTATATTGTTTCGTTTTGGCTTTCTGTTTCATTCATGCGATTTACTCTGATGAGTGCATGTCAAAAAGCTTCAGCATGTCCGTTTTCTATGCTATTTTCCGATTGTAATTTTGTAAATTACTTCATGTATAAGTCCTAAAATGCAACCAGAATTTTTTTTAAAGAATATGATATATAACCACAGAACCGCATCATCCATCTTGGATTGTAAGCCCTCATGGCTTTTGTCTTCGTCTACCGTTTTAATTGGGTAGGGGGAGGATGTTCCTGTGCAAGTTGTGACCTTGTTTTAAAGTATTTTATGACATATCATGTACGCCCACAAGAAAGTAACTTTTTTTGTTAAAATTTTGTTAAAGTGGAATGAAACCCAGACATCTTACTAAATTCAGAGAGTACAGAACAATACAAGATGGAAAATAGTGAAAGTTTGAGCAAATTTGGTTGAACAGTTCAAGAGTTATGATTGTTCAAAGTTGATTTAATCCTTGTTATTGAGGATCTTTAAATTGGCAACTCTACCCACTATTCAGATGAAAGTGTGGAGAACTTCCCATTGGATTTGTACACAAATTTTCAATAATTTGCAGTTTTCTGAAGTGTGAGTTGAGAAAGTATCTAAATTCTTCAGAAAAAACATGTAGAATCATTTTTGCGAGGACATACTTGCCCAACAAGCAAGAGCAAACCAGATATTTGATAAAAAGTAAGAATAAGTGAAAATTTGTGTACAAAACCAATGGAGAGTTCTCCACTCTTCCAATAAAAAAGCTGGTAGAGTTGCCAATTTAACAATCCACCATAACAAGGATCAAATAAACTTTGAACGAACATAACTCTTGAACCGTTCAACCAAATTTGCTCAAACTTTCACTAATTTTCTTCTTGTATTGTTCTGTAATCTCTAAATGCAGGAATGTGCCTGGGTTTCATTCCACTTTAAGAGTTAAGTGACATAATGGTTGTTAATTGATGAACAACCATGTGTGGAAGTACTACATTATGAAAGAAAATAGAGTATCTACCTCCTTTAATATCTCGGAAAGTCATCATTTGGAAGAGGCAGTGATGGACATGTTCCATGTTTCTTTACGGAAAGTATTTTTACATATTTTTTAGAAGACTGGTGAATTTTGTTGTATGCAATAAGCACGACTGTACTGTAATTTCACTGGAGTTTGATACTTGTTGGAAATAGAATTTAGCAATATATAATTTGTTAGTGAAACATGGGTCCTTTTCATATGCTACCGTGGGTGGGGCATAATCAAAACCAGCATGTGTATGCTGCAAGCAATATAGTATTGGACAAAATGTTATCTTTCTCCACCCATAAATGAGTCCCTGGTAGAATGAGAATATTGATTTAGCATCTAATGCCTTTGTATTTTTGTCGTCAACATTTGAAATGATGGCCAGGGTCTGGAATATAGCACTTTTGGTACTGGATAGACCATTGAGAACTTATCCAGTGACAGGTATAGAACAGTGCTCAGAAACTACATGTATTGCATAAAGTATTAATTGCTTGTTTGCAAATGTTATCGAAAAAGTCGTGAACATCAGTAATATATGTGCGAGTATGATCGATGGTCTGAAGCTTTTTGACTTAATGGCCATGCGAATTTGTTTCATCAGGTCTACTAGACTAGGTTTATGTATTACTTGGACCAAAGATCAAGGTCTGAGGAAAACAAACATCGTTCTGAAAGATCATTTTCTTTTTATACTATCATAGTTCAGAATGTTATGTCAAAATTGATTTTGATTAGTGTTGTATCTTTAAGGTTATTTTACTATCCGGAAACCGGACTTCAGTATCTGAACGGTTTCGAATAACCTAAACAAACAGATTACCTGTCATAATATTTGTATTCGCTGTTGATGTTCGATAATCCCCACTGACAAATGAAGAGTTACAATCCTTTGAGCATGTACTTGGTAAACTACCTTATGTACTGGAGTTCACAAGGGAAAAAAACTACTTAAAGGGAGAAGGCACCGGCAACTAACTGGCATAAGTTAAGAAAACATTTGAGTTCTTGCCAACCAATCAGATCGCACGTACACATTGCTGAAACTGACCAAGCATGACCGATGCATGCCACCCGACGTGTGTTAGTCACGCCACAGTAATGTATGCACTGTTTGAATCGATAAGCTCCTCCCCCTATGACTGTTTCTGCAAGTTTATCTTAAGACAAGGCTTGCAAAGACATAAAATAAACACAAATTAACTAATTTATAGGGCCTTGCTAAGTGTGAGTGTCACACAATAGTCCTTATTTAGGCTGTATTTATCACCATATACCATAATTCTCACAATACTCTCAATGCCTCTTTATTTCTTAACTTATGCCTGTTAGTTGCTAGTGCCTTCTCCCTTTAAAAAGATGACATATGCTCCTTCCACTCTAGATTGATAGACTCACTATTAAACCTTGCCCCCAGACTGACCTATTGCATACTTTGCATACCAAATACTCCATAGAGATCAACTTTCTCCTCCAGTAAGTCCTAATGACCTTTCATAATATACCAACTGCATTTGAAAGCTGAGTGAGATGAACTTATGAACTTTGTACACACACTTCAAAATAACCGCAATGACAGATTCATAACCGGGTTTCACTTTTAAAGGTTGGTATCCGGTTGGGTAACCGTACCGATACACCTTTAATTTTGATCATACTGTAGTAAACTCTCATATCAAACTCCTCGGGTCCAAGCAGACTACTGTCTTACAATGAAATTTTATTATTTCAAAGTTGCAAAAACAAAAAAATACAAAATAAATCTCACTGGACCCGAGAAATTGGTTTGTTATACATTGTAACAAGTTTTTTTTTAATCAGTGTTCTTTATAACCAGAGTCCACTGTCGTTTAGCCTGCTAGATACAGGCAGTGGGCAGAGGGATGCATTGTTGTACATGTAGTTTCTTTTGAATTGGTGATAAATCACAAATTTGTCATCCGTTACGTGAATGTTGTCAACATTTGCATGTAAATATTCTTTTTAGTCTTTAATAAAATTTTAAACAAATCTTTAAATCGTATGCCTGCCCTGTTTGCTCTGTGGTTGGAAATTTATGAAATGTTACGATATTCCTGACATTCCTCATTTAACTAAAGACCCTCATTTGAAACAGAATGGAATAGCATCCTCTTTTAAATCAAAGACTCAAAAGCAAGCACTACTGTTCCCCACTGTATTTGGGCAACTACTCCGAGGTAATTATAAACCAGATGATTAAAAGAAAAGAAAAACCTTTTTTTTGATATTAATTAAAATGTAGTTTTTTTCACAAACTTGCCCAAATTTTTTTTTACTGATTTTTGTGCCATTTTGCCCGAATTTTTCCACCACTTTTGACTGAATTTTCAGTTCTATTTTTTTTTTGGGGGGGGGAGGGGGCACATTGTACTTCTCAATTACAGAACGGATAAATTCAGATCTAGAGCAATATCACGGAATGACACAGGAGAACAAATATTAAACCTATTTACAACTAAAAAAAATAGTATACAAACAATTCTTATTTTCTCGGAACAAAGGTGCACCAAATGACTCGTTTTAAGACTTTTCCAAAATTTCCTGAACTGTGGGCGGGGGTTCCCCATCCCACACCCTGCCAAATTCATATCTTGTGGCTTCCTATCATTTAAAGCTACACAGAAAGCTTGCCTTACAATGATTGAATGTGTGTGTTTGTGTGAGTTTGCAGGAGGTACATTGTGGGTGTATGTTTAAGTATGAGTTTACATTGTGGGCGTATTTCGGCATTGTGGGAGTACTCCCAGAATGAAACATTTTAAAACTTTTTTTTACTCCCATAATGATGTGTGTCTTTTGTGTTGTGTGTGTGTGTGTGTGTGTGTGTGTGTGTGTGTGTGTGTGTGTGTGTGTGTGTGTGTGTGTGTGTGTGTGTGTGTGTGTGTGTGTGTGTGTGTGTGTGTGTGTATGTGTGTGTGTGTGTGTGTGTGTGTGTGTGTGTGTGTGTGTGTGTGTGTGTACCTACGTATGGTCTGTGGTTGGATGAGCCCATACATTAAAAAAAATGTGTAGGCCATCTTAAACTGCTTTTGGCGCGTCTGATTGTGCATTCAAAACAGAGAAGAATAATTACGCTGCACGATCACAAAGAGAAAATACACCTGTACACAATTCTATCATAGTAAATGTTTAATGTAGAAAAATACTAACCAACGAGCCAATAACATTGTTACATGGGACAAGGTACGGGAATGTGTGTAGTAATATTATGCTGATTAATATATTTGATAAAAAAATAATTCTTTATTCGATACGACTATTACAAAATACATTATACACACAATTCTAAAAAAAAAAAAGGGAAATGAATGCAGACATAAATATGTGTTCAAGAAATATATTAAAGAGATTTTGAGCAAATTATGCGTAAAAACGATTCAAGAGTTGTGTATTTTCATAGTTTGTTCATTCCTTTAACTTTGCTACGTTTTGTGATATAAACTATATAGCGGGGCGTGGACAGCTCCGTATTGGATTTGTACACGAATTTTCACTATTTTCATATCACACACACAAAAAAACTATATGCTTTCTGAAAGAAGAGAGACTATTACTAACTATGACTTCTCAGTAAAGAAGGAATTACTGTAAATTTTGTGCACAAAACTATTGGGGCGTTGTCACTGACCTGATGAGGTTATACTACGGGTTAGTGAAAGTTTTCGTTGACACGGACAGAGTTGCCAACTTACTAATTTCCCATGACGAGGATTCACTAAAGTGTCAAAATTCCTTACTCTCGAATGGATAAATCCCAATTTGCTCGTTTTCTTTCCTTATTTCTGTGATTTTTCTCCATTTGCTAAATGTGACGTCTGCATTTCATTCCCTTTGACGTGCTGGTATATTTAATAAATTTTGATATTTAATGTATAAAACAATGTTTTCATGGATAATGTTCGCTTAGATATTATCGGTATAAAAGGTTAAATAATTATAAATCTTTACACTTTTTGCAAAACACAACATGTATACACCGTGAACATGACAAACATTAATTAAGACAAATTAATATTGAGTGTTAATTGTATTATCACGCGCACAGCGGCACACATTACACATATATCAATTACATTAACAAATTAACGTTACCGGTATGCTCTCAAATGAATGCCATGTCTAACAATACAATGAGGGATTATTTACAGTTTCCATGGTATGTTGATATCCTTCCCATTTAATGATAAGTATTGGCAGTACATCACACCCTCATTTTCAAGAAATATCTCGATACAACAAATTTGTGTTGCAATTACAACGTAATTTTACCAGTCCTGATTTTTCGTTTTTGTTCAACCCTGATGTAAAATAATTTCGATATAACATATTCTTATTCAACTTGTTTTGGGAGGAAGCGCTCGAAATGTCTGCTATCAACAAAAATAAGCTCAACCATCTTGACGATGATACACGAAATAGTTAATTTATTGAAGAACGAGATGGGCATATGTACGCACTGGACGAATTATTATTATTGTTATTATTTATAAAACTATACATATGCTAAAAAATACTAAAGTAATATCATTCATCTCTCTTTCCTCCATATCACCGTCATTAATGTAGGGATATACTGACACGAATATCGGATTATATTCAATAAACTTTCAGGTGACATAGTGTTATCAGCCTCCTATAGTTCCTGGACCAAATATGCATATACGTAGAAAGTATATCGTCCTTTGAGGGACTGGTCCGAGCTCGGTTAACAGAGTAAAATACATGCATAGACATGAATGTATCTGTATTCGCGACATGGTGTTTGAACGACATTTTTTTCAGCTACAAATATCAAAGGTTTACATTCCTTTATTATTTTTATAGTAATGAAAAGTTAAGGGGGAGTGGGTGGTAATGTTCGAAAACTTCGCCCCAAAGATTTTCACTGAGCGATTTTGGGGTTTCTATTTGGCCAGGAAAATTGTTTTGGCCGTGATTTTCTTGGGGCCGCCAAAATTCCCGGTCGAACAAACAGCCCCCCCCCCCCACCCCCCGCACGCCCCGCCCAACTGAGGACTTTGTCGTCGCTATTTGCGGAAAAATTCTGCACGCAAATTTTTTCGACGGATTTTTGCCCCCCCCCCCCCTTCCATAATTTTACGCTTGGGCGCGATCCTGACATATGGCCACGATAACAAGCGGATAAAGCTGCTCGGGACAGATTGAAGTACTGACTGTCAAAATAATAATATGACGTGATTATTCATACGTTCCCTTGCAGTTTTCTATCATTTCCCTAGATTTGACAAAAAACAAAGTAATCGGCATTAACAACGACCACTGCGCACATCAACGGACAAGGACGACCTCATACATGCACACAAGTTAAAAGGTAACATCGTAGCATGGCCCTGGGATGCGGGGGTGCTGAGGGTGCTGCAGAAATTTTTCAGGCCTGCAAAAACTCGTGTATGTCATGATGTATAGCATTATACCTCGTCCAGGGGCGGTACGTGCCTCCTATTTTCTCCAAATTTGGCCGTGAAAATTTTTGTTTTGCCCGCGAAAAAGTGTTTTGGCACCACCGGTGACAAAATCGTTCCCACGGCCCTGCATCGTAGAGAGTAAATGTGGCTTTCTCGAGTTCAGAATGTTGGCAAATAGATTAGCTTTTACTCCTTATCAGCACCGTCTGGTCCAAGTTTAATTGGATAACAATATCCAACATATTTTTGACATTTGGAAGACAACAGTTTCACTAATCTATCTATCACCAATTCCAATTGTGATTTGTCATTTAAGTAAATCTTTTTCGAAGTTGTAATTTCTTCGAACTTTGATAAGTCTTTTAAGACAATCACAGTTATATCCTTTCTTTTCCAGTTCTCTGGAGAGCCGTCTTATCTTTTGACAAATAAATATACTGACATCAACTTTGGAATTTGTTTGCACTACATTAGGCAATAACCAATTGACACACCACTTTCACATATCTAAAATATCATTGTTATTATTTTGCACGTTGGCACCCTTAATATTCAGTCATATACGTTTATATACAGTAAAAGTACATTGATTCGCACCATGTCACACTAGCTTTGTTTCACTATGATAATTGTACATATAAAAAAAATCACAAACCTCCATTCAATCAAAATACACTTCAATTACATGGTAATAAAAAATTATATCTTCATATTTTGCGAGCATTGTCGCCTTTGTCTTTTTAAACAATGGGCTCTTCCACCATATCTCACAGAGCCTCCAAATTGAGAAATACATCAATACCACAATGTCAAACAAAATATGTAATTAGGCTCATAATGTTTTCTGTCTTCAAGTTTAGTCACTTGAAAATAGAAATGGAAGTAGATAATCACAGATCATACACCTTTGACTTTCACCCATTTACACTTCTAATGAATTGAAATGTAGTGTCTTATAATTGCCCATACACGTATGTAAACATTTCACATTTCTTATTCCATTATATCGACATTTGAACTATATTCACGAATTCGTTATCGGGCTTTCTGGCAGTGTTTGTTGTCTAACAATCACAATCGTAAAGTACATGTTTTAAATATGAAATTTCCCCAAATAAACGAAATTTACCCTCATGACGACAAATAACAAAAAACAAAAACAAAAAAAACTGACAAAATTTAAAGTTACGTTTTCATCTCAAGTAACAAGTAGTTTACATGTTGCAAAAACAACAACAGCAAAACACATAAAAAAAACAAAAAAAAACAACCCACACAAAACGAACCTCAAGTGGTAAGAAGTCGATTTCACCAAAAAATAAGGTTTATCTTCAGATTGCCAAGTAACTAATTAGAGCTTGAAATTGAATCGTTTAATTGTTCAAATATATTTCCGCTGTATAACAAATATAACTTATGGGGAAATTTGATATTGAAAACATTTTGTAAATAGAAAAAAAATCTAGTTGTATCACTTTGCTCGAGCTGTAAGAAGGCGTTGACCATCAAATCGTGCAGCCAGAGGTAGCGGTGACCCTGAGATGTGGAACAATCCAGCAGCAGTAGCCGTACACATTTCAAGAAGTAATTATGTGATCACCGAGTAGGCTGCCTTGTTTAGCAAAACCAGCAGAAGTCACGCGAACAGTTTATTTTAATCGCCAAAACGGAGCAGGTGATTGTTTTACTTTCATGCGACGTTTCCTTCAGTCATCGGGTAGTCTAGAAGTAAACAAAGTGAAAAGAAAGTAGAAAGTATAGACAGAAATTTGGAAAAACATTCCACCTTGTTAGAAACTTTCTGTGTAATTGGGCAAAGTGAAGTAAAATCCGACCAAATTTCAACAGTTTGCCCTGAAAACAAAATGCATTTTTGTGCGCATTCAACAATTTTTCCAGTTTTAAAAATCTGAGCTACATATCCCTCCAAGTCACAAGACAAGTTACTTTGATAATGTCCAAAATAAAAAGAAACCCCGGCAAAAGAGTGAAACTGTCAATCGTTTAGGTGTGAATTCAGAATATAAAAATGAATGTCGATTGAATTTATGGTGAATTCCAACATTTTAAAGCCACTGACTAACATTTCCCACGGTTAAACAAAATAATGTGAGCTACATAATCCTCCACGCTCAAAGTGTCTTTGATATAAGGTCTAAAAATGAAGCCCTGAAAAAATTGTACTTCAAAATGATGATTTAGTGCTTTAAAAAATCGAAAATCTACAAGCATTCAAATTGACCGGATTCACCTGCCCATTTCACCCCACAGACTTACTGTGTGCAGATCTAGGCTATTTTATCATCCACCGGAGTAGAAATTGTTTATTCATGCACACCTTGCCATTGGCAGCATAACTTTCCAAACTTTTGTATTCTAGGGTGTTTATTTGTCCCTTTGAACACTACTATGTAGCTCAGATATCAAAGTTTGACAATTTTTTTTTTAAATTGAAGCTCCACAATGTTAGCCTATCACATTAATGGAGTGAATACATGGTTTACTCTGGACTCTGGAGTGATTAAAGTCACTTAGTCACAAAACAATGAGTGAAATTTGTGAAAAGAGTGAAAATGAGTGAAATGCATACGAAATATTTACACCATTAAAAGTAAAATTAACGAGGAATCCCCTCGAAATTAAATCTTTCATTTTGAATGAACATAATGGTAAGAAAATGTTTCACTCGTTTCTTTACAGGGAATAAAGTATCTATATCGAGTTCAGAAGTTGTAGAGAGCTGAAGTGATGACATCAAACTGGTTCGGAATTATGTGGGGACAATAGCCAAACCATAAATTAGTGAGACTGCAGCTCAGTGCACGCGTGCTGTACCTGGTTCCGCCACTGTCCACACATATTTCCGAACCAGAGTGACGTCACACTTCGGTCCTTTTTTTTCAAGAAGAGTGATGGACACATTCCTCACCGTCTTCGTGCTTTGATTTCTTGCAACAATCGGGCATATATCGCCTGATGTACTTCTTCAGGTGGAATCCCATGAACGTCGGGCTGAAGGGCAGATACCGCGTCCATTTCCACTTCCGGATGTAGGACATACCGAAAGGCATGTCGTAACATTTCAAGGTCAACTGCATAACCTCTTCCGAGGCGTCAACCTGGTCCTCTTCGTCGTCCTCCGACATACCGTACATGTCGCGCCACTTCGTGATCCCGCGTTCTTCCGGCGTTCCTGCATGATTATCGTTCAAATTCGATTTGATTCGATATAATTCGATCGGATTCGATTTAATTCGATTTAATTCGATTCAGTACAAATCAATTCTTTTCTAACCAAACCAATGAATTTCTTTGTAATCCTTTCAATTCAGTTTAAATCAGTCTAATCAATTTCACTCAATCAAATGCAATTCCAATTCGTTCCAATTCAAATTAATTCATGTCGTTTCAATTCTAATTCAATTTCATTTCATTCATTCTGTTTCATCTCATTGCAGTTCAATCAAACTCTAATTGCACATAACAGTGCAAAAAAAAAAATCAAAGCCTAGGGAAGCTCAGCTCACCAAGGAATATTTTGATAATTAAAGCCACATAATTTATATCACAAACTGAATACAAGTATGATATACTCAGTATTTCGAGATAAAGTGATGAAAAGGTCGAACCCATAATCTCTTAATGATAAGGTCTTATCAAAATAATACGCAGATGATTATTTGGGTGTTTATATCGTGATAAATTGTAATGTCATCTATATTTGGCATTAACTAGTAATAAAATTGGCATTGACTAAATACGTACCACACTTACTACTTACATTACAAACACTACGTAATAATATCTGATGGTTAATTATTACTAGAATTATATTAATTTGTTCTAAAGTTTGCTCACCTGGAACTGTGTTGTCAAGAATGAACCCAACGGCTCCTCCGACAAACATACTCGTCTCTAAAAGGACGATTAGGATTTGGTCAAAGGTTTCACTGCCTGTAATAAGATAAAGTAACAATACGGTAAGTATCATTTTTTCTTGACTCTTGACCAACAATAACCTCGCTCAAAATGACATTGAAAAGACATGGTACATTAAAAAATAGCAGCTATACAATATGTGTTTCAAATCATTTTCAAATCGTAGACAATCGTAGGACTTCTTTCACGTCACTACAATTTGGAGCCGATTTGGCTTTTCCTCCGATTAGAGAGCTCGAAACGGGCCGTAATTTCGATTTTATTAAAGAACCTTATGAACAAATTGTGATGTCTTGAAATGTTTATAACAGTATTCCATTTTCTTCCGAAATCGGATCGTAGACCGATCGTGTAGTGTGCGGTGGCCCTTTAGTGATGGGCAACATTGATTGTCATCATCATCACTAGAGTGTGATAAATTAGTGTCACGAAGAGGGGAAGGGGGCGACCGAAGAAGACATGGAAGAAGCAAGTGGTGGAGGAGAGTAGGAGGGTTAGGTTGAAGGAGGAGGATGCGCCGAATAAAGTAAAGTGGAGGGAGGGGTGAGGGTGATTTCTGTGAGTGCGAGGTGAATACGGCCACCCCCGTATTCGGGGACTAAACCGGATTTAAAATCTGGATTACTACTACTACTACGAACGGGCATTTTCAAAAAATGACCATTATTGAAGGACTAAGGAAAATTGATAAGATATGACGGGTTGCTTATGATTTATTGTGGAGGCTATACTGCTAAACTTTTCTTAGGCCTTCAATAATGGTTATTTTTGAAAATGTCCGTCCGTGGGGGGATGTTTGGGGTGTTCAAACACCCCCTTTTGCGAAAAGGTAGACCCCCCCTTTCCCCCACCCCCTTTTTTCGTCAAAAGGGGGGGTGTTTTGAAAATGTGAAATAACAATAAAAACATTAAAGAAATTATGATTTTATTTTGGTCGTTGGATTTGGAAAAGGAAAAGTTTCGGCAATGCCCCCCCCCCCCCCACCAGTGAGCCAGTTTTCTGCGGCTGGCGTGACGGGGGAAAATTTTCGACCTGGGATTTCGAGAACAATCTTTTTCGTCCTCCCCCCCCCCCGAAAAAATAGACTTAGGATTTGGCCGCGGATGAACACCCCCTTGGCAAAATCCTGCGTACGCCTATGCTGATCATCATCATTATTTTTTATGATAATTTGATCCCACACCTGTGTTAATAGTTTCAGCATTGGCCTTGATGTATTCCGGAATTACTATACCGACGTAGAACGAGAAACCGGTAATGAAGAGATTTCGAGGCGAATTCATGTCGCAAAACTGGAGATTAGACAATCCGACGGCAGCAACCATGCCTGTATAATGACAACAACAAAAACACATTTGCAATTTGCACAGATCCATAAATACAATGAAAACAATGAGTAGTTATTTTCTAATATAATAACAACAACAACAACAACAACAACGACGACGACGACGACGACGACGACGATGATGATGATGATGATGATGATGATACATGTAACTTATTATATTGCGCCAGAGTGCCCTAGGCGCATGTGTTTATAAAAAAAGTAACAGAGTAATCGAGTAGCAATACAACGACTAGAATCAATAGGAAGCATTGAATAGATAAGGTTTTAGACTGCTTTGAAATTAATCTTTCGAGAGTCACAACTTCTACTAACTATAGGTAGAATATTCCATAGAGAAGGACCAACGTGGGCAAAAGCTCGTTCCCCCAAGTTTCTGCAAATTTCGGAACAGCAAGGGAACCAGAGTTGGATGAACGTAACGCTTTGGCAGGGAGTGTATTTACGAACTAAACTGACATGATAACAAGGAGCAGAATCCTTGACACAACAGAACACAAGAAGTAACATTTTTGAAAATAATGCGATCTCTGACGTTCAACCAGTGGAGTGATTTTAGAGTGGGGGCGATATGAGTATGCCTTTTGTTTTAGACAGGGTGACAATGCGTGCATGCTGCAACGCTGATGAAGCTTCTGAAGTTTTGACAGCTGGGTTCCTAATCCTCAGGTCCAGCAGGTAACTCACACCTCCTATGCATGAAGGAAGTGCATATGTTTCGTAAATTCGGTGAATTAAATAATCCTGAAGTGAGCCCAAATTTCCCTTTAAAAATGTGGCAGTGACGTGATTGGGAGAAGTCTAACAAACCTTAGGAACCAAATGAGTTAAAACAATCAAATACCAAGTATATTCACAGTGGATAGTGTGGGTAGCCAGACTGGAAGGATTTGTCTTGAATACATTTACGTGATACGAAACAGGAAAGCATTTATCAGTATGATCCTCATAGAAATTGAAATCAGAGAAAGCTAAACAACAAATTTGACTGTCACAGCATTTTTTGGCCCGGGGGGGGGGGGGGAGGTGGGGTATTGCCTGAGTAAGTGTAAACTGGGAGTGTGCTTGCTTTAAATCATAGGTGACTTTTTCGCAAAAAATCCTTAAACATGGGTATGGTTTTTTTTGGGGGGGGAATCCTTAAAAATGGGTCATGATTTTGAAATTTTACGATTTACACTAGATATTTTCGCCCATTTCATCGCTAAAATGCACAAAAATGTCATTTTTCTTAATAAAAAACCTAAATAATAGGAACCATTTTCCGCCAAAATGACCCTTAAAATGGGTCGGGTTTTTCGACTTCAGCGGCACACCCCCGTCGGAACCAAATCTGAGTAACCCCCCCCCCCCGGATTTTTGGAAGAACAAGGATGATTCGAAGGAAACATTTGACCATGAAATTTTTATAGCAGTAACCGTAATTATCATATTTGATTTCAGTGACCTGTCTATTATTGAAGACTGCGTTTAATTCCGTTGTTTTTCCTTTAATTATATATCCGTGAATTAATGCTGGTAGTACCGGAAATCAAGCAAAAACAATAAAGTGAGTACGTAGAACAATTCATAGACAATGACAATTAAAGAATAGATATAGAAGGACAATAGAGAGAGAAAAAAAGATAAAGAAATATAAATCGATATGAAATAAATGATTGGTTGACCGATTGATAGATACAGATATGAGAGACGGATAGAAAGAAAGACAGATAGATGGATAGATAGATAGATAGATAGATAGATAGACAGATAGATTGATAGATGTAGATAAGTATGTATGTTTTTGAGTAACTGTCCTTCAATCGTTAATAGCCTATAAAATTTAATGAAGATGCACTTACTCAATTGACATTGGTTACAAGGGCGTAATTGTTGCTTTTTGTTGACTACGTTGAACATTTCAAACAATATTTTTAAGTGTATGGAATATGTAAATATTGAAAATGAATAACTATAAATTGTTTTGTTGTTTCGTTTAATTTACATTTCTCAAAAATACATATAGAATATATCTACTATAATACATAGATGTCTGCAAGCGGCAGTTGGGAGGGTAGTATGATCCCCCTCCATCTTCGGAAGGTCCACATTTTTATTTTTAAAAAAAAAATATTTTTTCGAGGACATTTTCACAATAACATAAATGAAAAGCATTGATCAGGTACATTTTAATCACATCATGCTGTTATTTCATTGTGAAAAGGTCCAACAAATTAAGATCACGACCTACCCAGAAAAAAATCCTGGATACACCCTTGTAATATGTATTTAAGTTGAATCACTTTATTAGAACCATTGTTTGTTGATGCTTCTTCGAATCAATAAATCAAATCAAAGCGAATATTCGCGTTCATTACCGAATGTTGTTGACAGTACGCCACCTATGACGGGCTCGGGAATAGTTGCGAAAAAGGCGCCAAACTTGCCGAAGATACCCACAAGCATCAATATACAGGCTGCCACCTGAATGACCACACGACTACCGACCTGGAGAGAGAAGAAAAACGGTGTGTGAGGGCGTGCTGCAAACTGGCGCTTGTGAGGTTAAAATCGTTGAATTGGATCGTATTCTCACGAAAACTTTTTTACCCAAACTAAGAATTCAAGACAATGAGAGAATATTCTACATAAAGTCGATACAATTATATAAATAATTTAAGTAATCAGAAAAAAAATCTTCAAAAACAAAACAAAAACACGTGAACAAAACTAGGTGATTCATGTGAAAATATATGCTTTCCTTTTAACTTTTCAGTTAACCCTATAGGCCTATATGAAAATGGTTTCATCACTTATAGAATACCACAAATTATGATACAATAATAAGCATAATATGGGCCCTGTGGTCATAAAAGTTGACATCATATCAACTTACTATTCTACTGGCAACTACCATGGCAAAAATGCTTCAGTGCCTTGGATTTTACACAAATTGAAGTAGAATGGCAAGTTGACAGGATGTCAACTTTTATGAAACAGGTCCCGGGTATGCATATTCACCTTCGTAATGCCGATAGCTCCGATATTTTCGCTGTACGATGTCGTTCCGTTCCCGGTGCCCCACGCCCCCGCCAATATGCAACCGATACCTTCCATCCCGATACCACGATTGATCGCGTGTGCTGGGGGTGGGGGAGCCCCCGAGAGTCGGGCACATGCGTAGTAGTCGCCAACCGATTCAATCATCGAAGCCAGGACCCCGGCGAGCATTCCCAATGCACCGGCCGCGGTGACCGAGGGGGTACCCCACTGACCTATGGCACGACGAGAAATATATCATGTATTATTTCTTGAAAGATGCAACAGGGATGAACAAATTTCTCACCAGTTTTTTATACTTAACAAGCCAATATGGCACGCCGAAATCATAAATTCATCTTTTTACATAACTAGTTTCATCTTCTGAATTTTGTTTGCTTTTCTAATAATTATATGCATCTATTTGATATGTTCATCTGTTTTATATGTTCGTCTTTTCAACTATTTCGTCGGCGGTCATCCGAACCGTTGAATCGCAATACGACAGTGCGAAACTCATTTCAGAGAAAATCGACTTCAAAGTTTACTATAATTGCCACTTTTTGTCCCAAGCATTACAAGATGTTCATTGCTAGAAATATACATGGTAGGAAAGACCAAGACAATTGCTTAACATTGATATCTTTATTTTTACACAGAACTAAGAATCAGAGAAAATATCGCAAAAGAGCTACATGCTTGTAATTTCGGTTTGAGCGGTTTAGATTTTCCTTGTACTAAAACGCCATAGGGAGTTCAACAACGCTGACCGCATTTTCAATACGCGCGATCAAGCAAACCGTCGTATCTCTCACGTGCAAAGTCAATGCAGCGCGTATGCTGACCGCGTATTTGCATATTAAGTGCGCGCAGTTGTTGTTTGCTGTTCTACAGCACACGCTTCCAATGTGATTTCGGCATTTTATCAAAAATTTATATGGCATCGCCTTTAAAATCCCCACATATCTCAAAAAATAAAATAAATTGCTGCCTAAAAATTTAACCATGTATCATTTTCTGCAAAAATCTCAAAATCGATATTTTGACCAAAATCGACTGATACGACGGTTCGGATGAACGCCGACGGTTTGTTCATCTTTTCAAAATATTTGACTTTTTAATACATCCATCTATATGATATATCCATCTATTTTATGTTCATCTTTGTGAAAGTTTGTGTTTGAACAGTCGTGTCTAGGCAGTAAAGACATTTACGAATACTACAGCCAAAGGTTTGTAACAAATATATGTAGGAATATATAATTTTTACGTTCAGTAATTAATCTGGCTTTCACCTGAGAGTTATCAGTGAATGATTAAAAGGACACAAAGACGAAAAAAACAAATCGGAGAACGTTTGTACAAAATATAGAATCCATTGAGCAAAATAATGATGATTAAATAGAGAAGTTTCTCAATTCAATGTTGCCATATGAAATTCAAACTTTGCACATATGTAATTGTTATGGTTATTGTAGGCCTAATGATTTTATTCTCTCTAATCTCTTTACTTTTTTACTTTTATAGTAGTAATTGTTGTGTAAGACCAATATCAGTGTCATTTTTGTTGTGTAAAATGGACGGCTTCTGTCGTACCTATATTGTTGTAAACCAGTGAAAAGACTAATTTTTCCCAAAATGTCAACTCAAAACTGATTTAATATCAATTTAAATATTAATGTCAATATAAACATCAATATCAATATCATTGTTGATATCAAATCAGTATCATGATAACAGCAACATTTCCGGTGTTAAAGTTAATTCCCAGTGTTACTAGAGGACCACATCCTCGGGTGTTAGAATTATACCCGGAAGTTTGACGTAACACAGGAGTAGATGTTAAAATAACAACAGGTGTTAAAATAACACCCGAATATTCAGCACCGGTGTGGAATTCATGGCGTTGTTCTGTATATTAACACCAGGGGTGTTAGTCTTAACATCGGTGTTTATTGCAGTGTATTTTACCCATGAGTGATTTTACCTGGATATGGAAAATCAAACCAGGCCGATTCTCGTAAGACGCCCGTGTTGATATCTGTTCGGGCTTTGTATCCGTATGAGTCGGGATTGGTCGGGAATACGTCGGTGATGGTCAGGATGAAAGACACGAACCAAGAAATCAGGATCGCTATAATAATCTGTGAGTTGACGGGAAAAAGAAACATACATTGTACAAATCAGATACATGTACAGTAACAAACCCTGAGAGAGGTTTACTGCAAAACAGTGTGGTGTTAAAATTACACCAGTCGGTGTTGTGAGAGGACCGCACCAAGCATTTTAGTTCAACACCAATTGGTGTTATTATAGCACATTCTGTTTGTTATATCACCAATATTTGGTGTTATATTCAAACTCCATGGCGTATAGCCTACACCTGAGGGTACGGTCCTCTCACAACACCGACTGGTGTTGTTACTGACACCGTAGTTTTTACAGTGAATTGTAGCACTTGCGCAATTACTCATCATTCGTCATACCACACGTACCTTGCTTTTAATTATTTAGTTGGAATGGTTTTTGGTACATTCTGTGTTAGTATGAAACCTATGATGTTGACAATATCCGATAAATGAAATGTCATTGATCTCCGACCTTTGCAACTTGTATGGATTCAATAAACCCATTCAGGCCATCTACACACCATGCACTGAAGAAAGGGTATGGATTTCTTCAAATTCGTTAAAGCATTCACGAGATTATGTATGATTTAGTAAAATATAATAGTATTTTGCAGGGGCGGTGCCAGGGTAAAATCTTAGTGAAGGCAAAACCATAAGGGGGTCGAAACTGTCAAAACAAATAAATTTCATGAATTATACTGCAAAACCCCCATGATTTTTGAAAAGTTTAGGGAGGTGCCGCCGCCTCCTCTGCCCCTCCGCGGCCCGTGTCGCCACCCCTGGTATTTTGATAAATGAGTGAAATGTGATTTCAAGTTTGGGGTACTTTTGTAGAAAAAGATATTGGCCTTCACATCAATCTATTATCAATGAACAAATGGACAATATAGTAAATCGAATAAAATTGAATTGAACACTGTGTCATCGCGTTGTTTTGACTACGTAACGTCTGGGTGGCGGAAGGAACAGTGTTTGCGAATTTCTCCCTTGCACAAACAGAGAAAAGTACAATTACTGGATTACGTTGGTTTGATCTATTTACTTACTGGAAAAAGTTTGAAGACAGGAAACCATGATGTATGACACTTTTCCGATCTACTGTATCCAAGGCACGGTAGCTTAAAACGTTCGAGATATTGCGAGAACAATATGATAAGAATCATCGTCCTGTACAAAGAAAAAAAAAAAACCAGTTGCTGAAACATCAAAATACTTCGGAAAGACAGAGCAGAAGTACCCATCATGAGTAACTGAAGTTTTTCGTACATGTTTTACGCAATGTTTTACTCTCTGTTCATTCATAAACTTTTATATATGTTTTTTTTTTATTAAGGAAGTAGTAAGTCCCAGTGGGAGTGCCGTCAGGAAAAAGGGATTTTTCTAAACTTGTTTTGTAAAGTTTTGTTGTCCCCGAGGCACATCTAAATAACTCTAGTAGGAACCTTTTTTTGCAAGAGTTGTTAGCAGAATGATCAAAATGATGACATGTATTCCTATAACTCTCTGATGAAACGCAACATTTCCATGAATTCATATTAACCAAAATCTTGTATAATCATAATGAAGTACAGTATATCATATTGATACATTATTTATACAGTTGGAATTTTTAGGGATATTGTAGAAATTTAAAACACCCTTTTTCAGTATTAGCCATGATTTTTCCCACACCCATAACAAGTTATGATTGGTTGTCAGTATAGGAATATCGTGTACAGAGCTCAGTATGACGGCTATCAGAAATATGTGAGGGCAATAGTCGAAACATCAGTTAACAACTAGATGCACTATGGTGAACCAGCTTATACTAGGCACATTTCTGAACCACAGTGACGTAACACTTTCAGAAACTAACACTCTATTAGGCATGAAATGTGTAGGCATTATAAAAAAAACAGTCTTCGTGTCTTTATGTTTACAGAATTGAACTAATGACGAATGACTGGTTCATAAATATGTGGGGACAATTCCGGGGACAATTACAGTCGAATCACGCTGTGGCACGCTACGCCAACCGGTTCGTCCACTGTCCTTAGCCTACATCTTCTGAACCAGACTGACGTCACAATTCGGCTTTCTAATGACATATTTGACTTACATCCATGAGATGCCCCAGTGGCTCTGGGCTTGCCTGGCCGCTTCACCGAACAGAGAGAACCCGATCAGACCGATAGTAGGCGCGATAGCCAGCGGACCGATAAATCGTAGTAGCAATCCGATGATGCCCGTCAGACCGATCACCACTTGCACGATAGATGCTACCATGACCGCTCCCTGAATCTAAAACGATTACGATACACGATAGTATGACATTGTTACATTGTTTTATTTATTTATTTATTTATTTATTTATTTATTTATTTATTTATTTATTTATTATTCATTTATTTATTCATTTATTTATCTATCTATTATTTATTTATTTATTTATTATTTATTTCTTTATTTTGATTTATTTATTATTTATGTATTCATTTATTTATTTCTCATCAGTGGCTTTGGAAGTTGAGGAAACACGCGTGACTGTTTTCACTTAAATTTCGGAAAACCCAAAATGTGACCAGAAGGAACAGGAAAAAATATCGGAGGAGCTTTATAGTAAAAATTATCATTTCGAAACAGGCAAGGACATATTTTAATCACAGTTGAACCCAGGGGTTGGACCCTCTTTCTGAAAAGATTCACAATAATTTCTTTAATTTCATGTTTATAAAACCCTACCTTTAAACGACATTAACATTTTGGTTGTTAAATCGAAAAAAAGGAAAACTCCAAGCGTTGTCTTAGCCTTGCATGCCTCTATGTAATGCTTATAGAGAGATGATATCAGCATTATGAGTTATAGCGGTTTTCAGCAGGCTGCAATTTTGGATGTTAATTCTTATTTCCGGCATTTAAATCAAGTGATAATTGTAATCTTCATCTCTATCATGTCTAGACTTTATTCCCGGATATGAGCTAACCACATTAACACTATACTCAAGTTTTTCACCTGTGATCAACATGTACAAGTCTATGCTACATCAAAAACATGGAGTCCTCATGATCAAAATAAGCCCTATAGTTCATAGGTACTGTAGATGTGTGTCTGTGTGTGTAGTGTGTGTGTGTGTGCTGATTCAGTGTTGTGTGGTGTAGGTGTTGTGTGGTGTTGTGTGTGTGTGTGAGTGGTGTGTGTGGGTGTGTGTTTGTCTTAAACGCTGTAAACGTGATGATCTCCCATTTTCCATTTCATCTGTTCATGAGTAGCTACCAACAGTTCATTTAAATTGTTAGTGTGCATATAAAATAATGTATCAGCCTACAGCTGTCAAGCAACGACACCACAATGGAAGTTTTCTCAAATATAAAAGAACACACAACCCTAGATTGCAATCTCCCGAACTTATACAAAATTACAGCATGTGATTATGCAAATGTCAACCAGCATAGTAATGAAATCTGTTTTTGGAATGATTTTCTGTTGAAAAGTGTGACGAACATAATAATGAAAACAGTATCCTCCTTGATTTGCGGTTACCGCGACCTCCTAATTTAATTACTAATACCTCGGTATGGAAAAAAGCGACCAAGAATTGACTGCCGGAAATATATGTTTTCATTATTATATATCAATTTCCTAAGAATATACAGCATGACAATAATAAAAAAAATGAATTTCCCAACTTTAAAATAATACACAAATATATCATGTGACAAACAACCAATGCCTGGAAATTACAAAAATCAATCAAGCAATCCATCCATCAAAAAAGGGGTTCGGCCCAGCCCCCCCCCACCCCACCCCGCGCGGATCTGCCTGAGAAACTATGGCACATTCAATTGCGGTGACCAGGGGCGTCGATCCTTGTTTCGGATTGGGGGGGGGGGGGCAAAAGTGAAAAAAATGTTAAAAATTTTCGGCGCGCTTTGCGAAAATTTGACAATTTCGTATATTTGATGGTATTTTTAGGCTAATTTTGATGGTTTCATAGTGCTTTCCAATGATTTTTAAACATATCCTTGTATTTCATATTATAAATTTTTCAAGTTGTCAAAATTATTGGGGGGCAAATGGATATGTTTGCCCCCCAATATTTTCATTGGGGGCGATCGCCCCTCCCTGCCACCCCCCCCCCTACGGATCGATGCCTCTGGCGGTGACATAGTGACCCACTTACATTTGCACGACCTCCGCAGGCCCGTAATAAGGCTATTAACCACAACATCACCATGTGCAGCGAAAACAACTTCTACAGTGATGGATTCGAGGAGGGGGGGGGGGGGTAGGAGTGTACGAATGGCCCAAGGGCGTAGGCTGGAGGGGGTGCACTGAGTGCACGTGAAATTTGCACTCCCTTTTCTGCTTGTGATGTGGTATCTGCTCCGATTTTCTAATCTTAAATTTCACCTCCCCAAGATGTGCACCTCCTCATTCCCAAACCAGGATTAACTTCACTTAAAATTCATGTACACCACCCCATGCCCAAACCAGCCTATACGCCCCATGCTGCCCCTCCTTTTTGGCCGTAAATGTGACAAAAAAATTACAATTATAATTGTAATTACAATTGATGGCTGTCTCTGTTCTGTGTTTTCTCTCTTTTTATTCATTTTTTTTGGGGGGGGGTGGGGTGGGGTGAAAAGACGTTCTTTTGAATCCAATTTGCTGAGTATATAATTTTCAAGTTACATTCTTTCTTTCTTTCCTGTTTTATGATCTTGACGGGTCTCAGTTCAAACAAAAGAAACTTTTCTCACCCCTTTTCAAACAACCCCAGGATCCGCGGCTCAGTCAGTGAGAACCCTCTCCAGTCAATGAATTATTCTACAGGGTGTTAAACCTTGGGGGGGGGGGGCGTTGTCAATACAAGGTGGAAACCATGCTCGCGCACAAAACGCGTAAAAGGGATAGTTTTTCACGGACGGTTGATGCACGCGTGTACAGTGAAACGGGTATCCAAATCGAACATAACGGAAAGGGTATACGTTTAACAGAAGGCTTACTTGAAAAAGGTATCTTTTAAGACTTGAATACCTTTTTAGGGTATTCTGAGATCGAAGGATAGTTCATTGTTGAGGGTCCATTTTGACAGTCCATATACGAGCATGGTGTCCACATTGCAATGACAGTGCCCACAAAAAACAACAATTGGTTACAAAAAGATAGGTTTACACCTTACCTCCTGTATCCGGCTGCGGAATTCCGTTTGAATTTCCTCTTCCGTGGCATTTCCTGGTGAGCAATGAACATTTTTTTTGTTGAAAATATTAGTTTAGTCATCAAAACTAGAGTAAAGTTTACTTTAAAATGAAAAAAAAATAAATAAAAGCAAGCTCCATTGACAGATTATGGATCAGCAGTCAATACACCGTATATAATTGTAATAGTACAAATAACTGTTTTCCATTAACGGCTTTTAAATCTTAAAAAAAAAATCGTCATTAAATATACTACTACAGGAAACCTATTTTTCCCCATTTAACAGCGTGAGGGACATCCTAAAATGTTTCCCATAATTTTGAGTTTTTGACATAAAGTGAAGCGAGCTCCTCGACATCAGTTTAATTCATTGATTTTGTGCTATTCATTCCATATACGTAGTAAATAGACTTGCCCAAACACCTGATTGGATATTTTTGTTTAGTTGATATTTCATTTTATTTGTGAATTAACGTAATAACAGGCTATCATTGAGTTAATTCATACACTGCGGTTACAGATCGATGTGGGTAACATGAAATCCCCGCGGTATTTTTTTGTACATTTGTCAAATTGCAGAGGTAAAATGATAAAGCGCTTCGATGTTAACTTATAAGGCGTAACGGAAATAAAATAAATCCGATTGCGGTTTCGATCGATGATGTTGACAATGTTTTTCTATGTAACAGAATTCATATATGCATAAATGAATTGGTATATTCGTAGAATAAATATGTCATAGTCATGCGTTCGTGACGGTTACCATTTTGTGTGAAGCTGACTTTTATATCGACTTTTCAGCGATGTTATGACGCATAAACATCCCTTTCTAGCATTTTTATAACCATATAAAATCGGATATATTTAGGTGTATACATATGTATGTATGGATAGATAAACAGATAAATATATTTATATCTTGAATTGCATGTGTACAAGAAAATGTAAATGGCCTGACTTGAGTGGATATGGAATACTCTCATAAGTGGCATGAACAGAGTGTAAAAGATTATAGATTGATTTGATGGAACTATAAAACTTACAAAAATGTAATTAATGGTGCTGAGTGTAAATAATAAATTACTACATTGGCCCATTAGTCATATTATTTCGACAGATGCTATAATTGCTTTCTTACCCTCAGTGTGATTTATACCTATACGGAACGTTTCTATTTCGCCACTTTACTGTGTTATTAAACTTTCACTTCAACCCCCCCCCCGGGGGGGGGGGGTACTTGCCTAGTAATGTAAACGGGAGTGTACCGCTCTAATATGTGACTTTTTCGAGAAAAAAAAATCCTTAAACATGTGTAGGTTTCTGGGGAAAAAAAATCCTTAAATATGAGGTATGATTTTGACATTTCACTATTTACACTAGATATTTTCGCCTATTTCATCGCAAAAGTGCACAAAAATGCAATTTTTCTTAATAAAAACCTTAATAATAGGTACCATTTCCGCCAAAATGACCACGGGTTTTCGATTTCAGCGGCACACCCCCGTCGGAACCAAATCTGAGTACCTCCCCCCCCCCCCCGCTTCAACCCATAACTCAACCTACATACGAGAATATTGCAGATTACGTTTGACAATTATGATTCGTGTATCTGCTGAACTCCACTGACTTAAAAGTACGTATCTAAAGTAATCAATATATCGCACTGAAATCATTTTTTTAATCATTAAAATCAAACTTTTGTTCTAATACAGAAGAGAGAGAAATAATGCTGTTGCCCAAGCGGAAAACAAAAGTTATAATAATTCGGTTTTGTTATGGTTTGATATGCAGCGCTCCCATGGTCTATGAGAGGTAAGGAACTCCCAATGAAAAAGATCACAAGACAGCATCTTCCTCGAATGTGGCATGTCCCTTTGACGGCGTGCAAAGTCAGGAACATCCTTTGCAACCTTCCATATCAATCAAACAGAAATCAAATGAATATCGGTTTTCGCCCGCAATAGATTAAGGCAAATAGGGAAATAACAGCTTGATTGTCAAACACATCCGCTCAGTTGGGGTCACCCAGAAGCGTCGATCCTAGGGGGGGGGGGCAGG
>JZLH01S0136825.1:0-11637 GCA_001188425.1 Eucidaris tribuloides
AATGAGGCCGTATTGTGCAACATGAGGCCGTATTGTGCAGCACTAAATCCTGTTAACCCACAAGTGGTGGTATGTATCAATTTTGTAAAATGTTTATTAAGAAATATACTGACCAGAAAATGCTGGAAATTTAAAGAGACGTCAATATTGAATATGGGTCAACCCTGAAGCTATATATGATTAATGTACGTTGAATACGGGCTTAAATAGCAGTTCATGAGTACAGTCATAATGATTTTGTTTATTGTTGCCGCACGGCATAGCATTCAGTTGCCAAATTTCTGTAATGTAACTCTATTTGGGTCTTACCATGAAGAATATTGGAGTACTCAATTACTGTTGTGGAGTGGATTTATTATACAAAACATTGAACATGTGAAATAAGATTAAGCTCAATGTGAAGTTACTTAATTATGTAATATTTATAGGTAGCCAATTTGGTCACTGAATATGTTGAATTTAAATCATAGGGTTTTATGTCGGGACATCAACCGGTCTGGTCAATGGGACGTGTGGACAGGTCGATGCATGTTGGTGTCGTCGCTGTATGGGGACCGTCAGGACTAGTACAGAGTGGTACAACGCAGTTAATGTGGCAGCAATTGGTAGTGTCGCCAGAGTCGTGGACCGTCGTCAGTCGTGTCAGTGGTTGCGCAGTGACAACAGTGCTGAGTGAACTTGCTGCGTGGACTGTCCCACCCATACTGTAAGGTTTAACGTTCAGTTTATTTTAAAGACTGCATAGTTTGGACTGTGGACAATTAATTATACCAAATTTGAAACCATTCAACTCACAAATTGTAATTTGCATTTACAAAGTTGGGTGCACACAAGTTGATACAGCATTGTAAAATTTAATATTTGGTTTGATATGCAAATGTGCACTGGCTGTCTGTAATCTTATTTTATTCATTTTTTTTTGTAATAAATAAGAGTTTTGTCTTATTTCTATATTTAATCCATTGTCTGGTCTACAGTTATTCTGCGTGGTGACAGTGTGTGTAAGTCTTTTCCTCATAGAGAATTATTCCGGCACAGTCAAAGCTGGGTCGTGACAGTCTGGTCTCTCCATGAAATCAACGCTTTCTGAGATATACATGGCAACACCGCCGCCGGTCTTCGAGTCACGACAAGTGTGGACAAACGCATAATTAGGTAAATTATATATTGAAGTTGACATGGGAGAATGAAACCAGGTCTCTAATATTCCTATAACGGAAAATGAAAAATGCAAAAATACTAATAACTCTTCGAGTTGATTAAAATTAGAGCATAGACTTCTAGCGTTTAAATGTAGAAAAGACATTCTATTATCAACACCTTTAGATTTATTTTGAAAACTATGAGGAAGATAATATAAACATGAATTTGTTGGACATTTGATTAGATCGGAATCTTCAGTATTTTCTTCAAAAATTTGTAATAAATATTGCACATCGCCCAACATGTTACCACTTAAAAATGGATTGATTTTAAGAAATTGAACTTTATTATATGGAATACTTTTATTTATACAAAAATACTGTTGCAATATCCATAAAAACTCATCATTTTAAACGATATGATTGAAAGGAAAGATTTTCTCATTACAATTGGTGCACATAATTTTGGTTTACATATTGGTCTTCATTAATTTGATCACAATTTAGGATATATACAGCTCCACAGGTAGAGCACAACACTCTCTTATACATGTAGGTATTTACAACAATGAAAAAAGAAGAAAAAAGGAGTCAGAAATTATATGTACAAATGAAAAGAGTCCACATGGAAATTAACAAATACTGTAGGAAAAAAAAACAATCCCAGAACTATAGATAATGGTACTCAGACGGTACGATGTCCGTTCAAAAGAAGAACATGGCAAGAGGGAGAAAGAGCGATCACAAAAAAGTCCAAGATCTGCTTCAAATGAGACAACTGATGTGTTCAGTTTGCCTTCAGACGCTTTCATCTGTACGAAAATTCTACCATCTGCCGTCCAAGAGTTGATCACTTTTGTACTTGTGTACACTTTGTGATACAGATCATGGTTATGTGCTGTGAGGTCTTCTTGAATAGAGATGCCACTTCCCTTCAACTTTATACTACACTTTATCACTCTGGATCTCACGCGATAGCTACAGAACTTTACAATACGTGTTCTATGAACCCCGTGCTTGACCTTTCCAACTCAATGACACCGATCGGTGTCTGCTTGAGACACGTCAAATCCAAGTCGGTTTCGAAAGACGTCAATTCTACAAATGGTTAACTGTTGCAAGCATCCTAAAATTTACTGTCATGCGACCTTACAGCACATTGCGTATAATGATGTGGACGAAAGGCCATTATATTTAATTAGTAGCCTTATCTTCCTTACCGCTGTCTTATGAAGATAGGAGGCGCTTTCTTTTTCGCGAGATGTGGTCTTCTCTCTGAAACCGCTCTACAGGAACATGTTGACATTTTTTTTTGTCTGTTGGAAGTCTTTCCAAACCATCAAAACCTTTTCAAGGGAAATATGAAAAACGTTTAATTTTATGTTCCAGCCCCTCTGTTGTGGATGCACCTGCATTTCACAATCTCTCCTCCTTGTTGAAGCAAGGAGAAAGGATATTCATAGATTTCTCTTCAAATAATTTGTAATTATTTAGTATTATAATTCATTAGGACGTCATTATAGAAAGACCCCTTCTACTTAAAATGCATGCATTAGAATGTATGTTGCAATATTTTGAGTAGGGAGGGTATTGACAAACACAACACAAAGTAAACTTGCAGGTAATTGTTATTCATGGGTTCTATATTAGCAAATGAAGAGCTTGAAAGTAGGCGCTAAGTCCACTTCGATGAATTGCGAGTAATGGACATTTCTTTGACGAACTTTATACACACACCTACGGGAAATGAAACTAAAACGTATACTATTTTGCATTTGCCTGTGCAATTTAGCGCACAATTTTATTCTGTAGCTAGACAAGTGGTTGCAAAATGTAATGAACATAATACCCAGTTTTTCACGAAAAGTAGATTTAGCCCCTTTTGCTTGCAATATGGGGTAGGCTATATAGGGGGTAAAAATGGTGCTGTTTCAAATCAATTTAGGCTCATTCTTATTTGATGCAGTTTGATCTCCTGAGCATTTTGACACCAATTTTATGAAAATCAGTCAAAAAATTGAGAAGGTTCCGCCCAACAAAACTTTTGGGGCTGGGGGTCTCACGGGGGTTTGAAAATCGTCATTCTGCAGCGGTTATTTCATAACTTTACCATTTGGCATCCAATTTCAACCATTTTTGCGGCATTCCCTGGATTTTCTTGGACAAAAAATTTATTTATAATGATAAAATTGACCTTAGGGAGGAGCTTAACACCTAACTCTGTGGGAGGGAAGGGATGGGACTCCTGGGAAGCCCCCCCCCCCCCGATGTTTCGTGCAATATACAGTATCTGCAATGTGAAAACTGTTGCCGCGGTGTTTCAAGACTTTTTTTACTTTTAGTTTTGCGGGTTTTTATGAAAATCAACCCCAAAACAAGAAACTTCCGCCCCAAAAAAAATGATCGGAGGGGGGGGGTGGAACGGGGATCGAGTCTCAACATTATCTCTCCGCAGCAAGTATTTTGTAACTTCGCCATTCTGCCACCAATCTAACCATTTTCTTTTGTGTCATTTCTTAGGTTTTAGGAGTAAAGAAATGCGCTAAAAATATTGATTTTTTTAAATTCTGAATCCAACGTCTTTGTCAAATATACATTCATTCTGATTTTGTCAAGTATTAGTGCTGGTAATCATCTCATGTCATAGTTTCGGTTATGTTCCCTCAAATCGACATTACTTTGTACTTCACTTTTACACTGGGACTAATCAATGTTTTTAAATTAATACATGATCAAATATAAACTGGCTTCTTGTAGCAGGGAACTATCTGGCAAAATTCTACATGTAAAGTGCACCTTGCCATTACAAAATACAAATGCATCATGAAACAGCATATTATTCATGAACAGGTTGTAATATAATGAAAAATGTATGAAAGCTCTTTATAGTTTTGGAAATGATGCTGTTTTTCCTATCTTTGTAAATTAATGTTCCCGAAACTGACTACATATGCTTCTTAGTTTTACCTTTCTCTGGTAGGATTTTATCAAACAACCCCCACAGTGATTAATGACCATCATTTTTTACAAGTTTGTTGGGTGCTTTGAGTGCTGCGACTATGATGCTCTTATTTGATGATAGGAAAGGTTTTAGTGCAGGAAGAATTACTATGAGAGGTTAATAAAGTCCCTGCTTTTGTTCAGCTTCTCACATAACTTCCATATTTCCTCTATCGAACACCTAATGATGTGTGGCTACTGGCTAACCCAGAAAATATGGAACAGGACATGGGTTAAGTTCAGAGAAGCTGCTGCAGACTCTTTGATGTACATGTACAGGTTTTTTGCCACAGAGTCGGTCACACAAGTGACATGGTAGATGTGCAGGTGTGAAGTTTTATATGAAATTCAGATTTATTCAGGCAATTTAAGGAAGGAAGTGATGACAATATCCCGGATGAGTGAAATACTGATTTGCTACGATACTTCAAACTCCTAGTTCAAACTCCCAGTTTAAACAACAGTGGGGAAAATAATAAAGAAATGACAAAATTAGTCATTTTTACATAAAGTGTCAAAACTTTTACAAGGCCGGGCTATTTTGAGAGATAATATGACCGCGCAATAGTGGCAAAAATCGGCACACGCGTCGCCCATAATGTATACTGTATACATTATATATACCTTTTTTCCAAAATATTATTTTCATTAATTATGCTTATCAATGCATACTTAAAGTTTATGCATGAATTCAAGACTTTTCGCTCCAAATCACTGAATAAAGCTCCAAATATGCTAAGTTTTCGTCTAGATCTAGAGACACTTTTACATGCACTTGAAAAGATTACGATGTCAAAATTACAGTTTTATATATTTTATTGTTATTATCAAACCTCTTATGTATTTCTTTGTTTTTAGACCGTTTGTTTTGAATTGTTTCTTCAAGGAAATTTGTCAGTGACACTTTTGCCTTCACAGAGAGCATAATATCTTATTACTTTGAATCAGTAATAGTAAAAATATTCATATATTTACGATTTTTAGCTAAAAGCACAATTTGTATGAAATTATCAATGAAATCATGTTTTTGACCAATTTTTGGTCCAACATGCACAAAATATAAATATCTTCAAAACTGCACACCCAGGCGTGGTGAATTTGGTCTTACTGATGCGCGAAACTCAAAGGAAAAAGTCATTTTCCAATTGCAAATACGCATATCGCGCGAAACATTGATGGGGAAGGCGGGGACATGCCCAGCACCCGTAGAATTAGGGATAAGTTGCGCTCTAAAGTCAATTTTATCATTATAAATGAATTCTTTGTCCAAGAAAACCTAGGAAATGCCACAAAATGGTTGAAATTGGATGCCAAATGGTGAAGTTATGAAAATAACAGCAACAGAATGACGATTTTCAGACTCCCTTGAGACCCTCGGACCCAAATATATATATATTTTTTTGGGGGGGGGCGGCACCTTCTCATTTCTTTTGGTCGATTTTCACAAAATTGGTGTCAAAATGCTCAGGACATCAAACTGCATCAAATAAGCATACGCCTAAATTGATTTGAAACATCACCATTTTATAGCCCACCCCTACTTGCAAGCTCATCAGATATAGAACACCAATTTTACAATTATAAATCTGTACTGTTATACCTTCTTTCTTTTGAACCAATCTAAAATCGCACGATTCCCAAGCTTCAGATGTGCAGACACGCTATATCCAATTCAACCGAATACCGTGGGCTAGATAAATCACGCAAAGTAATGCATTTGTTCAATATTTCGACTGTATAAATACAATAGAATGAATAGCATCGTATCGTCCCTCATTGAACAATAATACAGTATGAAATCGAGCCAAAGGGATTATTTTTATAAGGTGTTGCATACACACTCACCAGCACACACAGAAACACACATACAGACACATACACACACGGACACATACACACACACACGCACGCTGACCATAACAAAGTTGCTCATGTTTTAACAATATATGAAAGTACAGCTGCGCGTTAATCATTAGTATATTGTAATAGCCTTTTCAACCACATTACTCACTTGGATGTTGACGGTGGCTCCATGTTTTATCAAGCAATCTACACAGTCTTTGTGTCCTTTCAAAGCAGCCCAGTGTACAGGTGTCCAGCCGTCGGTATTCTACAAAGAAAACGACAGCCAAACTAGAACATAAATTGTTATAATATCTTTCAACAAAATGTACCTCATGCAGCTAGGCACAGAGATATTTTGCCGTTTTGGGGCACTCTTTTCATAGTGAGAAGCTGTGTTTTAACTGATAATTCATATACGTCGGTGTTCTGTGAGAGCAAAACTCCCGTTCGGGGGATATGCCTCAGCATACCCAACGGGGTATCATTGACGCCGTTCGTGGAAAACTATAACACAATTCACATCACCGCAAGCGCCCACGTTACATAACGCCCACGTTATGCATATCAAAGCTCGTGCATAACAAACTATATTATCTCGCAGGGGCGTCGATCCATGTTTCGGATGGGGGGGGGCAAAAGTGAAAAAAGATGTCCAAAATGTTCGGCCTGCTCGGCGCGCCAAATTGTAGTATAGAATTTTGTGTACAAAGCGCGCCGAAATAATGACAATATTGTATGTTTAAGAGTGGTTTTTATGCCATGTTTAATGGTTTTATAGTGCTTTCCAATGCTAACATATTTTCATATTGCATATTTTGAATTTTTAAAGTTGTCAAAATTAATGGGGGGGGGGCAAATTGATATGTCCCCGTAATATTTACATGGAACGATTGCCCCCTTTACCCCCCCCCCCCGATCGACGCCTCTGTTATCTCGTTGTCATACGAATTAAAGCTTTTCATTCGGGTCAGAAATATAGGATGTTGGCTATAACCACGCAGGTAACTAGGAATTTGGTATAACCTTTACCTGAAAAGAGTGAAATAGTAATTCTATGGAAAATATTATAGGGTTATCATTGCTTTAGGACTGGGACATAGACAATACTTATTTTTATGACCCCCATTTCATGATTTAGTGAGGTGCACCCCTGGGGCGCATCCCGTGAAAATATAATTTGAGTGCCCCAGGGAAAGGGGAAGGGTAAGGTCCCTGTATATCGCTCGCCAAATCTGTACAAATCCACGCATATGATTAATTTGCATACGAAAGGTACCGCACGTGCTCTGATATTCTGCCTATGATAGACCTGTCCCTGTCGGGTAGACTGGGGCCCGTATCACGAAACCGCCATATTTCACGCTGGTTGGAAGTCTCGAAACACAAGTTAGAATCGACAGCTGTCGCGACGAGCTCTAAACGTCGTCTGTGAAACAACTCTAGTTTTCTGCCACGGTTTGACTGAAAATAGCGCAGAATTTGCATGTGAATGCAGGCTTTTTTGGAAGCCGTATTCACCACTTCCTGCATAAATTTTATTACGATAATACATCTTGTCGAAACCATTCATGTCTCCCTCCCCTGTTTTCTTATTTCAGTTGCTGAATCAATAGTATTGGGAAAGGAGGAGGGACCTCAATTTTGTAGGGGGAATAGGTACATGTGGGACGTGCGAGGGGTCACAATTTTGCTGAAACTGGTAGAAATACGAAAAAGAAAGAAAGATTTATTTAATTCAATTCATTATATATTTACGATTAATTCATCAATGAATCAAGTAAGAAAATTTACACTTTTAGTATAATTATTCCAATACCCCACCCCTATCTTGATTATAATATGACTATTTTGATTAAATATTTTTTGCAGTTACATATAAGTCTTTGAAGTACTGAGAAACTAGGTGTTATAATTAGTATTATTTGTTTTGGGGTAGTTGTCCTGGGGGGAATAATCCGGGCAGATTGTCCGGGTGGGGGGGGGAGGGGTAGTTGTCCTGGGAAAATTGTCTGGGGAGAATTGTCCTGGGGGAGTTGTCCTACGGGGAATTGTCCGGGGGAGTTGTCCTAGGGGTATTGTCCTGGGGGGATTGTCCTGAGGGGGTATTATCCTGGGGGTAGTTGTCCTAGGGGGTATTGTCCTATCGGGGAATTGTCCTGGGGGTAGTTGTCCTAGGGGGGTAGTTGTTTGGGGGTAGTTGTCCTGGGGTAGTTGTCCTAGGTGAATTGTACTAGGGGGAATTGTCCAGGTGATAGTTGTCCTGGATTTAGTTGTCCAGGGGTAGATGTCCTAGACTTTGTCCTGGAGTGGTAGTTGTCCTAGGAGGGAATTTTCCTGAGGGGGAATTGTCAGGGGGTAGTTGTCCGGGGGGCAGTTGTCCATGGGGTAGTTGTCTTAGACCTGACGTTAGACATAGCTAGTCACGACTGAGTAGTATAGAGGACTCCTTTCAAACTTTTAATTCCAAGCTACACGAAGCATACCTTTAGCGAAATCTTATTCTTACCTACATGTACATATATTTGATTTAAGCACCCCCAAACTACAGAGAAACCGGAGGATTTGTAATCAACGAATAGTTATTATCAATCCACATGCATGTCACGGTCGCCACACACGTACACGTACGCGTACACTGGCATATACACAACGTTCATACTACATTACAGACGTACATACATCTACCGACTCATTAAACAGACTAGATACGAGTCTACCAGCCGTACGGGTCTGTACGGGTCTATATCTTCACATTTATTCAAAATTCTTCAAAAACGCATCAGTAAGTTCTATTTTACCACAGTTAGTCACTTCAAAAGAGACCAAAGATTAATATTTTCGTCAAAACGTTGCCAAAGTAAGAAATAAATGTGGTTAGCTTCGGTTTGAACTCATTACTTTATGAAATGACATGATTGATCGAATATAGATGGTCAGATGTCGAATACCCGACTCAAATAACCGCTTGCTCTATAGGATGATACTCGTCCCTTGGGACAGTAAATTCTCGATGTGTAATTCTTTATGTCACTAGTTTCTGCCTTTCATGTAGTAATATTATGGTATGTTTCTTTTTCCAGAATCTTATCACATAACTTCCCAATGTGGGACAGTACCACTTTATCTCTCGGCCACCAGTACGTCTAAAAGATAAATTCCTGTTGTTAAAATCAAACTTAGTGAATGAAAACGCCTGCCTCTTGGTTACTGCCAATCAAAATTTTGGAATTTTTACACACTATACGACAAATACTTGCAAACTGCCAGCACACAAAAACAGTCTGCGGACATACAGTTATACAGTATGCATGCCCGTTCACAACAGCCAAGTGAATAGGTGGATGGATGCAACATGATTGGAGTATAGTCCTACCAAATGTAATGAAGGCAACCGTACAGTCACTAAAGGCCATTATTTACCATGAACTGAAAAATATATGTGTAATATGGATATGTAATATGTGATATGTGATATGTAATATATAATATGTAAAGTAATGGTAATAAGTATTTTCCTTTTATATAAGGCATTTGTGTCTCATTTGATGCCCATCTAAATACTTTGTTGAAGTGTAAGAATGCTGTGAAATCATAGTTTTGTGTGGGAAGCAGCTGCCTCTTGGTAACTTACAATCGTCGTGGATGTTTTTTCTTTATTTCCTCCACTCTTTTTTTTTGCCAAGGAATAACACATTCCCGGTTAATTAAAGTACACACACAGTCGCAAGCGTATTATCCAGGCAAACACGACTACGTCGTGTGTGTGTGTGTGTGTGTGTGTGTGTGTGTGTGTGTGTGTGTGTGTGTGTGTGTGTGTCTGTGTCTGTGTGTGATTGATATTTTCTATCACTTGTTTATACATTGTAATAACACCAATGACATTTGGGAATTTATTCTTGAACAACATGAGTTAGTTGAATTAAGGGATAGGAAATGGGGATATATTTATCTGGGATTGTCAGGTTCACCAAATATGATTAAGTGTGTGAACCCTCTGATAATTTAGTGGAATATACACTATAAATCTAGAACTGGAGGTGTGTTACCCTTCAAGGAGAAGATGCGGACATTAATGTCAGATATAATTGAAGAGAAACATAAATTGCACTTACAGAGGGATAGTTGGAAAAGCGCTTTACAGGGGATTATCTAAGCTAGATAATCAGCAATTCATCACAGGATTCTTCCCTTGCATTAGCTCTTTTGTCTTTATATTGTCACTGTTAGAACATTCAGATTCCCCTCTCTTTTCGCGGTTTAAACCAAATAGCCTATAAAGGAAGGCAGATGCTATGGAGTCAGCATGTGCTGGATTTTTACGTGAGTGTGATGTGTTTTGCTTTTGTGTTTAGGACCATGTGTTTGGGTGATGATGTTGGCAGTTGTATGCGGACAGGGAGGGGTTGTGTGTAATTGTTTCAGTAGATTCTGTAAAAGTTTTCTTTGTTCATTATGTTGAATCATGTGTTCTCACAAGAAGTTGATATTGATTTGATGCGTTAGATAAACCATTTTATTACATCTTAGATTGCAATATAACAGTTGAATGGTATATTTTAGTTGGAAAGATTGGTGAAATAATAGATTCTGGTAGAGAAAGCCTAAATCAGGGTTACTGTGTGACACATACACTCACCTATTAATAAATTGCTGTTGATTTTATTTCTCTTTAGTTGTAGGAGTAAAATAAGTAAGCCGAGAAAGCTACATGGAAAGAGCTTATTCAAAAAGTGAATATTTATACAGCGAGATAAACACCCGTTGGGCGACATGCATCGGTCAAGTCAGATCAGTTGAAGTCCAGCGCTTATGCCATCTGAAGTGTTGGCAAGATCTGAACGTTACGTTACCCCAAAATCTTGCCGTTTGGTTTGACTGTTTGTTTCACCATAATGTAAAGGCAAGAATGCATAATACGTGTATTACATGCTTAAAACGTTTTCAGAATTCCAGTTAGTTGCCGGCTACACCTTTCTGTAAGTGGTTAGATAACGTACCAACAACTCGATGTTCGCTGTGGGGAGTGAGGACACGTTTTATCAAAAGAGAGGGGGGCACCTAGTATTATTTATTTATTTATTTATTCACACATCTTTTATCAGGGTAGCCTGGTCAGTAAGTGCAATTACTGGGCTTCCCCAAAGCCCTGAAGCATAAAAAATACAACAGTATATAAACAACAAGGAAAATTTTTCGTACAATGAGAAGTCATTATATGATTATTACACTAATTT
Source organism: Eucidaris tribuloides (assembly GCA_001188425.1). Lineage (NCBI taxonomy): Eukaryota > Metazoa > Echinodermata > Echinoidea > Cidaroida > Cidaridae > Eucidaris > Eucidaris tribuloides. The sequence goes on from JZLH01S0136825.1 coordinate 11,222, forward strand.
AATATATTTAGTCTAAGTCAAGCAAAACAAATGATAAATTACTAAGAAGCGCTGTTCTGACTATACTGTTCGGTTACGACCTTCAGAGAAGTCCGAAAGAAGCCTGATTTTGTAAGATTTTGGACGCATTAATTTGTTTATATACTCAAGAGATCAGCTACTGGAACTTTAAAGTTAAGGAATTTTGTGGTTTCGTGCAAAAATTTCAAGTGGACTGAGCTGTTTTTGAGGTGTCTTCTGACATTGGATGATTCAAAAATGGCGGCAAGTGCTACGTATATTCAGTTGATTTCTTTGCTAGATACCACGCGAGAAGAGTTTATACATATCTTCCATACCAAAATCACGCTCAGAAATCCTCTGGAATATCACGGTGCTTGAGAATACAGGCTTACCTCGTAGCTGTTGAGCAGTTA
>JZLH01S0136847.1:11956-23091 GCA_001188425.1 Eucidaris tribuloides
TGGTGATAAAAAGTCGACTATTGCGTTCTAATAGTCGTAGTCGCGGACTCCGTGTAGGTAGTCGCGATACGACTTTCGCGACTTAGTCGTGCAACACTATTAGCATAATGGTCATTCTTTTTGATATGCAAATACACATTTTTAGTAAATCTAACTACACGTATAATCATCAATATGTACTTCATAATTATGGTTGACCCAATAGGGTCTACCAGTGACCGTCTATTGTCATTGGCTGCTAGTATTGATTCGTTTGCCAAAACTGTACGTCCGCTTCTGCTGTGTGCTAACTATTTAATTAAACTCATATTTTTAGTTGAACAATAGTTATTGATTGTTGTGTGCATACGTGCAAGAGAATTTCCAATGCACACACTATCTGATTGTGACTTTAGTGTGGCCTGTAGTGGTATTGTAAATAGTGAAGACACACATGTAGTATTTTGTGGATGCTCATGTGTTATGACTATAATATGCAATCTTGTGTCTTTGAATTATTGTTTTATATGTTTGTGAATTTGTGAACTCCCAGTCAGCCACCCATTCAGTGATGGAAATTACCAGAAAGTGTGATTTTTTTTTTTTTATGGGAACTTAGTGCATTATTGGTACAAATTGTGCTTTCTATCCAAATGGCTCTAACCAGATGTTTATTTTTATTGTTCATTCTTCCACAATTATAGCAAAGACCCATTTGTAAATTACTATTGTCCCTTTGCTGTGTACTTGGTATATGGCTACTCAACCTCTTTGTGACAATATGTGTAAGACCCCATTCATAACAGTTGTGGACTTGTGGAGTCATTTTCTTCTGTGATATAGGCCTAAAGGAATAGTGGCATAAAATGGTATTTTTATTGTAGGACTGTGCATGTAGATGCTTGGCCTTGAGTAAGTGCTGAAACCTGTCCACACTGCAATTAGTCTTAGTTTTAGACTTCCTTTTATTTTACCCTAATCCCCCCAAAATCTAGAAACAAACTTCAGTACAAATCTGGAATGTGGACTAGATGATAAGAATATATGCTTTAAAGGTATTGGTTAACATTTTACCACAGTTAAAAAAATCTGAGCCTACATGATTCCCCATGCTACCATTGTCTTTGATAAGGTCTAAAAATGACGCCCTGAAAAAATTGTATTTCAAAATGATTATTTAGTGCTTTAAAAAAGTGAAAATCGTAAGTTGATCGGATTCACCTGCCCATGTTCTCCCATAGATTTACTGTGTGTACACCTACGCTATTTAAACTCGCCCCGAGTTTTAATTATTTATTCATGCATAACTTGCCATTGGCAGTGTAACTTTCCAAACTTTTTTTTTATTCTAGGGTGTTTATTTGTCCATATGAACACTACCATGTAGTTCAGATATCAAAATTTGACAATTGTTTAAATTGAAGATCCACAATGTTCGCCTATCACTTTAATATTTTGAAAACAAAATAGCCAATATAGCATCTTTAGAACACCTAATCGAAACCCTTTCCTGACTCTATAGGCTTAATGCATCTATATGAAAATCATGAAATCCATATTTTTCCCCAAAACCATTCCCTGAGAATAAGTCTTGATGTGAAAGGGGTCGAGACATTAGTGATCACGTTACCCCATCACTAAGGGGTGCTCTTCCCACCAGAATGACATTTCCACCATCTGTACCATACGGTCTTTCACTTATCCACCCGACTGGGTCTTTTTATTCATCTATCATGTCTGCCTGTACATCATAAGATATTTAGGAGGCAATAACTAATGGGGTGACTGGATTTATGAGACTATCATAGAACCATCAAACTTCTTTGTTGTCCAGTATGCGGCATGTATATTTTATATTGATCTCTGCTGGATAATGATGATAAAACCCAGCTTGAAGAATTGAACATGTGTTAGGATGGAGAGAAGAAGAGGGGGTGGGAGGGGGAGGAGTAGTTCCTTGTTGAAATTGACCCATAAAAAGGTAAGAATGTAGCTCAAGAAGTAAAGACTGGCAACAAATAAAACTGGTTACAAAATACTGAGCAAAACAACTTGTGATGTGATCACTGATGACCTTATATTGTTTTTCTTCATTCTGAAGGGAGGGTTCATTCTGAAGGGAGGGTTCCTCACCTTTTCATGTCCTGCCATAGATTTACCAGTTTTCTCAGTAGTACAAGGCCTTCATAGTATTGGCTAATATCATTAGGTGAATTGCACATTCATAAGTATTGTAAATTCTTAACAATATATTTTGCTTGAATTTATACTGTATTTGAGTGAAAGTTGTTTCTTGTCATGGGCATACAGTTAGACCCTCTTTATACTTTGATATTCTGGGAATTGTTGTTCATGAACATGAAAGGTTGTCTGTTCTGTATGACTATGATGTGAGCTCAACAGTAACAACAACAAACGAAATGATACAGTCTTTATGTGTAACTGTTTAAATTCACAAAATTGTCATTAATAGGCCACATGTATCTGTGTGATGATTTCTGATGGTATGTGATCCGACAGTCATCAATATGTGCATCTAATTTTTAACCCATTGCCTCCGAGATTGTGTATTTTCCATAGCGTTAATACACAACATACCTGGTTCCTGTGGCCAATGGGTTAATGAATGTTCTATTACATACATGCCTTTGCCAACAGCAAATTACTGGAATTAGAGCAGCCGCCAAACCATGTGCTGATTGATTGGGTACATTTCACAGAATTTTGAGTAGATCAGGGTACTAATTATAAGACAGTTGGACGTTAATTATAGACTCGTTAGGATTACCTGCGTGGGCTGCTCATCCTGACTGTGACAGTCTGGAAAGAGGAGGAACTATTTTTATTTTATTTATTTTTTATTCACAATCTTAGTATCCCAAGAATGTCGATCAAAGGTGCGCCATGTGTTACCTGCGAGATAGAAAATATGCAGTTAATGACCTTACTAGAAATGGGTGATAAATCATCGCCGAAAATTTGGGAAGTTATAAATTTATCAAAATAAACACCTTCGACTAATTGCCCATTTGACCTGTCGTTAAACTGAAAATTTTGTTTCATTGCCAGGACGATATTTCAGTGACCTCGCGAAAGGTAACAGACGTTGTCAACATTTCTGGAAATAATCTGCCGTCATTTGGCGACAGGGGGAGCTAGGAAACTGATGAAAAGCACGCCTGAAGTCAGGAATTATTGGACTAATTTTGGCCGTGACCCCCCATCCTGGCTTAATCCACATAAACTCCCTATTAGCCTAATGGTATCAACCACATACTGCTGTTCCACTCATTAGAGATGAATTCATTAGGAGAATGAAAACATACTTTGGGGAGGGGTGTCAATTTACTTAATTGAATAGATGTGCTGGTACCCTTTAATTACTGAATGGTATGGTCCATTTGTTTCTGCAAGTGCAGCACATGTGTAGTGGAGAATTAGGAGAATTTACTACTAAATTTGCAGGGTAGAAATCAGTTAATTGAAAAGAGGGATTCTTGTCTTGACTTGCAAAAGACAATTTCTCATCATTCTTGTCTATCACATTATCATGTATTTTATTTATAAAATTACTCAGTACTTGGCACTTTCCTATCTTTTAGAAAACATAACAATAACAACCACAAAAAACAACAACAATAATAATAATAATAATAATAATAATAATAATAATAATAATAATAATAATAATAATAATAATTTAATATTGATGATAGTAATAATAATAATAATAGTAATAAATAAATTGAAAAATATAACACAATTGTGTTCATGTTTAGTGGTAGAAGAGTTAAAGTTCATTATATTGTAGGCAGATACATCACGGAAAGAAATATTTCCAGCCATTTGACTACCAGAGATCTCTGCAATCAAATCCTCGAAAGAGCTTTTATACAATTCCATTGAGTTGACTAGGATAAGCCTGCCATTTTCTGATAAAGAGGACTATTTAAATTTAGTGGCTTCCATATTTATCATTTGCAAATACCCCCTTTTTTTTACTGTCAATTATATTACAATATCATTGAATGCCTGTGAAATAGTACGTATTGATCTGATAACAGAAGCGGATAATACAATAGTACATTACACACATAAAACTGCGAACAAAGCGTTAAAGCATCTGTATTCATTAGACATGTCATCAGGAGCTCGAAATTACATTTGTGGCAAATTCTAATTCAGTTATTTCTGTGACTCACTGATACCGCAACGCACAAAGGAGGAACAATGGATTGAATACTGCCCACTCTCAAAGGCTACAGCTGGACTCCACCTCATAAAAATTCATGAAAAGAGTTCTTCACTTGTGAAAAATGGGCTTCTATGCATCTGGAATTGACCTATGACAATTGTTATTTGACAAAATCACAAAGTGCCGTTAAATACGAGTACATTAACATACTTTGCCATAATGCCAGCTTTATCCACTGCGTATATTCTCATTATCGATAAATATACTCTTGTCAAAATAGCCCTAAGGGTGTGTAAGTTTAAAATTTAAAATGTGCTGTCATCAATCAAAAATGGCAACAACTACCATAAAAATGAAGGCAACAAAAAGAGATGATTGTATACCAACAATATCTTCTACTGTATTCGTTCATAGCCCTTCTAGTGCCAAATTATTTGAATGGCTGATATTGCCTGGGAAAACTTGGTGTGGATCTTTAAACTGTGGAGATCAGGGAAAAATTACAATTTTCATTTCAGGGGCAATTTTTCTTGTATCAGTGCATTCCAGATACTCTTTTGCATTGAATCCTATGGCAATTTACAAGGGCTCTTTTTCAAATTTTGGCGATCTTTTGCCATTTCTGGGGCGAAATTGCCCCGAGCCCCCGTGTATATTTTTCCCTGGTCGAGATATGATGTGCAAGAAACTATCGCTGACCGATTTATTCCTGATTAATTCATAATTGCGGGCGAGTTGGCTCAGTGGTAGACCGTCCGCTTCTGGTCTGGAAGGTCGCGGGTTCGAGCCCTGGCTGGGTCATGCCAAAGACTTTTTATACCTTCTGCTTTCTAGCCAGGCGCTCCGGCATTCTAGAACAGAGAAGGGTAATAATAACATTTATGTTATGCAGGACCCGCTGGTAGAGCAGTCTTTGTGGCTGAAGTGGCTACCCTGGTTAATAAGGCGTTATTATTGTTATTATATTATATATCACCACTTATAATGCACTTTATATTTTAGAACATCATCTGTGGTCTGTGGATAGGATTTGTGTGATCGTTGATGTTATTGCCAGTTACTATATGTGACATACATAAAATTACTGTTCATTGATGAACCAATGAACCACACCAAGCAGTTGAATTATTGACCCATTGGCGACAATTTGCTTTCAATATAACACACATTCAGGATAGACCCCAGCCCTCAGAATAGACCTCAGCCCTCGTTCTTATAGTATCCATGGAGATAATGCGACTAGGCATACCTATACCTCTACAGTGATCAGACCTTATGAATAGTCAATGTCAATGTGTACCCCCAAACCTTCTGTAAAAGTAACTTTTTGTTGACTTTTTTGTTGACTTTCAATCTCCCCTCCCTAACCACAATGGCCAAAGAACATAAGCCAGCAACATAGCCTTTTTTACCCCAAGGCTGTGACAAATTCCCTGTAAAGCCAACATGATTTAGGAAATGTGGTGAGGGAAACAGAGAGCTCATTTGTTGTGCTACCAGTACAAACACACTTTTGATCTCCCAGTCATTCTTTTATAGATCCCCTTACTGTGCTAGTCTACTGAACAAGCTCTTTAAAGTGGAGCAGTAATTGTTATTTTTGAACCCATATGTCAAGGTTGAAAGTCTCTGAAGTGATACCATTTTGCGTTTTTGTAGAGAGTTGGCTGTTAGCAGTAGAGTACATGCCTAGCGAACTGGTAGAATAGTGCATTGATTCAGTGGTGCCAAGTGGTTTACCCCGAAACCTCAAAGTAAACAAAGCCTTGGAATGAGACTAGCCAAGCCATTCAGTTGTGGCCAACCCCACCACCACATGTAAGCAATCATATCTGCATTGGACTTGTGTTGATATCCCCATTCATTCATTCATACTCCACGCCAAATGACACAAATATGCAGCAGCACAGCACAGAGCGTGCCTTCAGTGAGACACCAACAATAGATCACAAGTCCCCCATTGAATGGAGGAGGGGATTATCCCACTGACAGCTACCTGCCTCAATGGAACAAAGAAAAAGTGTGCAGCTACATCAGCTGTAAGCACATGGAAGTCTTCAAGCTTCATTGTGCTGCAATTTCTCCAGACTTTCAGCATGGTCTAGGATGTGCTCTCGCCCAGGAGATTATTGTGATTATAATTTTTTTCCCATTTTATTTAAGAAAAGGTGGTGTATATGATGGAATGCATTTTCCTTTGGATTTGTGTTATTTCGAGTGGCATACTTTTGCAGATCAAGCACGGCTGCTGATAGGATCAAGCTAGGATAGCCCAAACATTGCTGGGTTCGGATGTCCTCTGAGTTCCCCTTCTTGGGTTCAGTTCCGTTCCTGGCATGGTATTTTCTTGACTGGAATCCCGGATCTTTATTTTCATCGTTCCCTGACTCTGAGTGTGCATGATCACAGGTGGAGCTATATGGGGCTAGCTGCATGGTCCTGCTGGTAATACCCCCGCCAACTGCCGAGGATTTATATTTGGAAATATACCCGTCAAAATTTCTGGCAGGACCGGCAAGTTATATGTGCGTCATCGTGATTTTAATATAAATTATTGGTGAGCTGTTTGAAACCGTGGCTTCGCGACGCCTGTTGTCGGTGGATTGAAGATTTTTGCTGGCTAATGTTTGTCTGTCTGATGGTGATTCACGCTGATGATAGAGCTTCACAAGTTCAGTCTGTCTGTTTGCATCATACCGTTATGTTTGGCTCTTAACACTAGCAAAATGTCATAATTGTCTAATGTTGTGTTGGTGTGTGACAAATTGACCATAATGAGTGGATCTACAGTCAGTACATGTAGTATGCTATTCTTATGTTTTTGTTTGAGCTATTTTGATAATTTGTACTGATGAGGAATATGATGTACAAAGTTCTACTAGTATTGTAGACTACTATACCAGTACTGCCACTACCACTACTACCACCACCTCTAATACTGCTACACTACTACTGCTGTTACACTGTACTACGTAACTACATACCCTCAAAAGTTCAAAAGATATTGCTTCAAATCACGAAAAATATATCAATTACCTCTACAGAGTCTATTTCTTAATAGATCATGTTCATGTTTTGCTGGCAATACAGTATATTGAGAAATGTAGTGTCTAATTCAGACAATATTTTTATAAGCTAACTTGATTTATGTTTATAGGAAAAAGAATATGTTCATTTCTGACTTTGCTTTGTTATGATTTCTGTCAGCTATCATCATCAGAGAGCTGATGAAATTGAGCATCATGGCATTAACTTCTCAGGAAAAATTTCACTGCCAAATGATATTTATTGTGGCTGATTGGCTACAATTTTTAGGAAAAAATCTCAAGAAGGCTACACAGATCAGCAATTGTGTACACCAGTATTATGTGGTCATGTTAAGTCAGGAAATGTGGTATTAACTTATACAGTTGCCTCTTGTTCCTTGACTTCTGTCTTCGGTACATTTCGCCACAGGTTGTGTGCGCTTTGCTCTGTCCGACAGAAACAGCGTGAATAATTCATGGATGGTTGTGTTTTCACACGATCACGTTTCACGTTTCACCAGCATCTGAATGGCAAATATTGAATATTTTTGGTGTAATGCAAATATGAAATCAAGGCCAGTGGATATACACAGTCAAACGGGGATGAAGTTTACTTTGAAGAATGATGGTGTATTCATATTATAGACTGTCTTATGTTTGCTCTGTAAATCAAACGCAATATGGACCAGTTTTTGTGGAAGTTCCAGGTGTTAGAGCAAACATAATATAACTGATATATCTACTGTTACTATGAACAGTTGGAGGTAACATACTGTACTAATAGTCGGAGGTAACATACTGTAATGCACAACATCTTAACATTTTATTATGGAGCATCAGCAGTGCATTGTAGATTCATAAAGTTATATTATATGGCATATAAAGTTATACTTGGGGTTGGGGTAGGGGAAAGAGTGAGGTACATTAACATGTAGGGCCTACATGTTTGTAGGTAGGGTCTGAATAGCGGTAGGGATGGGTTACTGTGGGAGTACCCTCATCATCCCATTTGATGAAAGTCTGAAGTGAAATGAATTATATTTTTACAATTTTTAAAATAATTTTTAATTCATAGATTTCACAGGATCAGGAACACCAATGTTCCAAATCGGACAACAGCACAGATTTTTATTTTGCTCTTTGTTGGGGAGTTCTCAGTGAAATTGGGAATGCCTACTCTGAGTGTGTGTGTGGGTGGGGGGGGGGCAGGGGTAGCCGTGGGGACTTTAAGGTTTGGGGAGGGCAGAGGGACTTTAAGGTTTGGGGGAGGGGGCAGGGGACTTTAAGTTTTTGAGGGGAAGTAGCATCCCAGGCACTGAAGAGGAAATGCCTTGAGCACTCTTGTACAAATATATGTGTACTGTGCAATGTTCCTTTGCCATTTTAGTTTATATGCAGTATGTGATCTTGACATACTGTACATGTCAAGACATACTGTACATGTACTCACTTGCATTGAGAGTTCTAGTTTACAACATTTGTGTGTTTGGCTGTCTTAATTGGTGTGTACATGTAACAGACTCGTTAGTCGCTTACACCTGCCACACATGTCATGTGATGGGAAGGGAATTAATTAAAGGGGTACAGGCTTACATTCCATTGTTGGGAAGACATTCCATTTGTATGTCATGCCATGTGCATTATTTGTAGGCCTGATCTTCTTGTGATACATTTGGAAAAAATTACATTTTTCTTTTCGGGGGCTACTTTTCCTGTTTCAGTGCCTTCAAAATATTCTTTTGTATTGAACCCTATGGCAATTTACGGGGGCTCTTTTGGCCATTTCGGGGGCAAAATCGCCCCGAGCCCCCGTGTATTTTTTTCCCTGATAGATTGTATCATGAGTTGACAAAGATTGTACAATAATGAACATTGATGTGCATTGGGATTGCTTTCCGTTTTGTATTGTAACCAGGCTGCTCACATTTAGGAACCAACAGACTTTAATTCAAATGATGTTTTAGCATCAAAGCCATCATCATACCGTTTTTAATTATAATAACTAACAATTGAGTTGCATTTATTACTACTTGTATGTTTAAAAAGATTAATTTATTCCTTCCTAGTATGTTTGAATTTATTCAAACTTCACACTCCATCTCCCTAAAACTTATGAGCTGTAGCATAATTCATTGCACTTTACAGAGACACATTACACACATAGTATAGATTATAGAAACAGACAAAAAACGAACAAATCCAGGTTTATTTCTGTGTTCTTAAATTGCAATATTCCAAGTCTAGGACAATATTGTGCAAAACCAAAATTTTACTTAGATCAAAGTGAGTTGCAAATTACAACATACATGCACATTACCACATCACTATTTCAAGCAGCAGCCTTTAGTTTACCATGGAGCTACCAAATATTTGGTAGCTCTATGAGTTTACAATGCATCCTGATAGGTTGTAGGCTATTGGACAATTTTTTTCCTTTTTGGTGGTAACTAGTTTTGAAATACTGTAGTAGCCGTTACAAGCTGTTGAAGAGTTTCTTGAAGATTGTAAAAGCCGTGCAAGCGAGCAGCGCACAAGAAAGGAGCTTGTTTGATGGTATGATTCATGGTCACACTGAGACCCCGATAATCATCTGGAAAACTTTAGATTGAATTTCCTGGGCTGAGGGGTTAATATGTCTGCCTCTTTCTGCTACTTATGAAAAAAAAAAGAGGTAGAAAAGAGGTCCTTCTTGAAGAGTTGAGTGGAAAGGGAAACAGCAGGGGGCTCTGTCATGAACTTTGAAATCCTGTAGGGGGAAAGGAGGGGGTCGGAACTGGAAGGGAAAGGGGGGGGGGCATTTGTAGCATGTGCATGTTTATTTTTAGACTTTCAGGGGTTTTTTTCATCACATTTGCTGTGGGTGAACTTCATATTTAGATGAGATTACCTTGGGTTATCAAGATAAAGAAGTAGAGAACATTGTGTAGGTTTGAAGGACTTGACATTTTACTAAGATTTTGATGATTTAAAAACATTTGGGGCATTCAGTCAGCTTTATCAGGTACTTCCATGGTATTATCCAAATATGCTCTGTTTCAATAACATCTCTGCATATTTTCAGGTAAAACTGAACTGAGACCAAAATGCATGGACTAGTACATGAAGTTCAAATGGGGATATATCTACTAAATAGGTCTGTATTGATACTGGGTTGGGTAAAACCAACAATGCAGCTTGGGCTATGTAAATTAAATATCCTGTCCAAGACAAAAGATTTAAAATAACATACTGTTAATAAAGGAATATCCCATGTTTGGTAACTAGGAAACAAAAACATCCTTGTTGGGAGTGGGAGGTGGAAGTAAGAAGTTGCATCAAACCGACAATTAATTCTTTAGTACTTTATTAGCCATGATACATGTAACTGAAGCAGTAGGTGAATTCCCCACACCTATCAGTGTTACTTAATACTTTATTTCCTTTTCATAGTATTTTATTATTAGTAGTAGAGTAATGATTGATTTTGAAAAATGGCCATTGTTTATTATGATTTATGTCCATCTCAATTGCTTTTTAACTTTCGATTCTTCTATTTTTTTCCGGAAAACGTGCATCGATTACAATACACACCAAAGCACACATGACTGAATGTCTCTACATATACGTAGCTTTTTCGTCTTGATATAGTAGTTTATGGTGAAGGGTTTTTTTGGGAAGGGAATATATTGTGAAAATGCCCCTGCTTATGTAAGAGAAAATGGTTTGGGGTATTATTTTAAATGAAGGATGTTGTGTAAGAATCTACAAATCATATTCACAGAAATTGATGCAGACCTACAGTACATGTAGGCCTAATCTGTTGAAAGTGATGGGCAAAATATTTATGGGAAATGCATGATAGAGCAAAAACAGTTTTTAGTGGGTAACAATAGATTTGATTAAAAAAAAAATGATTTGGAGTTGATCATGATGATATGTACTATAGTACATGTATT
>JZLH01S0136847.1:23116-43893 GCA_001188425.1 Eucidaris tribuloides
GGTGTGTGGGGGGGGGCAGGGCAGCCTGGGGACTTTAAGTTTGGGGAGGGCAGAGGACTTTAAGTTTGGGGGAGGGGCAGGGGACTTTAAGTTTTGAGGGGAAGTAGCATCCCAGGCACTGAAGAGGAAATGCCTTGAGCACTCTTGTACAAATATGATTGTGTACTGTGCAATGTTTCCTTGCTTTTAGTTTATATGCCACTAGTCCTGTATGTGATCTTGACATATGTACATGTCAATGAATACTGTAATGTTACTCACTTGCATGAGAGTTCTAGTTTACAACATTTGTGTGTTTGGCTGTCTTAATTGGTGTGTACATGTAACAGACTCGTTAGTCGCTTACACCTGCCACACATGTCATGTGATGGGAAGGGAATTAATTAAAGGGTACAGGCTTACATTCCATTGTTTGGGAAACATTCCATTTGTATGTCATGCCATGTGCATTATTTGTAGGCCTGATCTTCTTGTGATACATTTGGAAAAATTACATTTTTCTTTTCGGGGCTTACTTTTCTGTTTCAGTGCTTCAAAATATTCTTTTGTATTGAACCTATGGCAATTTACGGGGCTCTTTGGGCCATTTCGGGGCAAAATCGCCCCGAGCCCCCGGTGTATTTTTTTCCCTGATAGATTGTATCATGGAGTTACAAAGATTGTACAAATGAACATTGATGTGCATTGGGGATTGCTTTCCGTTTTGTATTGTAACCAGGCTGCTCACATTTAGGAACCAACAGACTTTAATTCAAATGATGTTTAGCATCAAAGCATCATCATACGTTTTTAATTATAATAACTAACATTGAGTTGCCATTTATATTACTACTTGTATGTTTAAAAAGATTAATTTATTCCTTCCTAGTATGTTTGAATTTATTAAACTTCACACTCCATCTCCCCTAAAACTGTAGCATAATTCATTGCCACTTTACAGAGACACATTACACACATAGTATAGATTATAGAAACAGACAAAAAACGAACAAATCCAGGTTTATTTCTGTGTTCTTAAATTGCAATATTCCAAGTCTAGGACGAATATTGTGCAAAACCAAATTTTACTTAGATCAAAGTGAGTTGAAATTACAACATACATGCACATTACACATCACTATTTTCAAGCAGCAGCTTTAGTTTACCATGGAGCTACCAAATATTTGGTAGCTCTATGAGTTTACAATGCATCTGATAGGTGGTAGGCTATTGGACAATTTTTTCCTTTTTTGTGGTAACAGTTTTGAAATACTGTAGTAGCCGTTACAAAGCTGTTGAAGAGTTTCTTGAAGATTGTTAAAAGCCGTGCGAAGCGAGCAGCACACAAGAAAGGAGCTTGTTTGATGGTATGATTTCATGGTCACACTGAGACCCCGATAATCATCTGGAAAAACTTTAGATTGAATTTCCTGGGGCTGAGGGTTAATATGTCTGCCTCTTTCTGCTACTTATGAAAAAAAAAAGAGGAAAAGAGGTCCTTCTGAAGAGTTGAGTGGAAAGGGAAACAGCAGGCGGGCTCTGTCATGAACTTTGAAATCTGTAGGGGGAAAGGAGGGGTCGAACTGGAAGGGAAGGGGGGGGGCATTTGCTAGCATGTGCATGTTTATTTTTTAGACTTCAGGGTTTTTTTCATCACATTTTGCTGTGGGTGAACTTCATATTTAGATGGATTACCTTGGTTATCAAGATAAGAAGTAGAGAACATTGTGTAGGTTTGAAGGACTTGACATTTTACTAAGATTTTTGATGATTAAAAACATTTGGGCATTCAGTCAGCTTTATCAGGTACTTCCATGGTATTATCCAAATATGCTCTGTTTCAATAACATCGTCTGCATATTTTCAGGTAAAACTGAACTGAGACCAAAATGCATGGACTTAGTACATGAAGTTCAAATTGGATATATTCTACTAAATAGGTCTGTATTGATAATGGGTTGGGTTAAAACCAACAATGCAGCTTGGGCTATGTAAATTAAATATCCTGTCCAAGACATAAGATTTAAATAATAACATACTGTAAATAAAAGGAATATCCCATGTTTGTAACTAGGCAAACAAAAACATCCTTGTTGGGAGTGGGAGGTGGAAGTAGAAGTTGCATCAAACCGACAATTAAATTCTTTAGTACTTTTTAGCCATGATACATAGTAACTGAAGCAGTTAGTTGATTCCCCACACCTATTCAGTTTTACTTAATACTTTATTTTCTTTTCATAGATTTTATTATTAGTAGTAGAGTAATGATTGATTTTGAAAAATGGCCATTGTTTATTATGATTTATGTCCATCTCAATTGCTTTTTAACTTTCGACTTCTTCATTTTTTTCCGGGAAAACGTGCATCGATTACAATACACCCAAAGCACACATGACTGAATGCTCTACATATAGTAGCTTTTTCGTCTGTATAGTAGTTTATGGTGAAAGCGTTGGTTTTTTTTGAAGGGTATATATTGTGAAAATGCCCCTGCTTATGTAAGAGAAAATGGTTTGGGGTATTAGTTTTAAATGAAGGATGTTGTGTAAGAATCTACAAATCATATTCACAGAAATTGATGCAGACCTACAGTACATGTAGGCCTAAACTGTTGAAAGTGATGGGCAAAATATTTATGGGAAATGCATGATAGAGCAAAACAGTTTTTAGTGGGTAACAATAAATTTGATTAAAAAAAAATGATTTGGAGTTGATCATGATGATATGTACTATAGTACATGTACTGTACATAGACCACCCTGTGTAACTTCTACACCATAAAAACCATTTGTATACACCTGTGTTTTCCCTCCGTTTTTTCGGTATTGTCAACTGACTTCTGTTATTGTCAGTAGGACCATCAGCTGGTGCAGACACTAAAAGCTCGGAAGTCGAGTGTATTGATCGTCTGTAGCATCAATATGTCTTCTTTCATTGTCAAAGCTTGGATAAGTTGGATTAATCCCTCTCTCCATCTCCTTGTTGATATTTGGGAAACCATTAAATGCACCATGGCTTGGCAGGCAGGTTACTTTATAGGTCAAGCCTATGCCTCTAAGATTCTGAAAATCCCATAGAGTTAACACAGGGCACAGTTGGTTCCCATAGCTATTTAAATGGGTTAATTTCACTATCTCAGACGTTGTAAAATCTTCAGCTTGTGTACCAGTCTGTAGTTCCTAGAGAGGGAATGATCAGCAAGACAGGAATCATGAATTTGAAGTGGAAGTAAGAAAACTATTAATAACATTTTTTTTTCTGTAAGATCTGAAGAAAGTTAGTGAGGTACTGTAGTTCTACAATAACAGTTTTGGTTTAATAGGACAAATTTGATTTCCATCACCATTTAAATAACAGAGCATTGTTTCTTCTGCAAAACATTGGAAAGAGCAATCAAACTTACATGTAGTGATACATACATGTACAACAACAACAAATGTTTGGAAATACACATGTTGTCATTCATTTTTTTTTGATACTTTCTAAGGCAATATAAATGTGTACATAAATAAACAAAGGGCCTGTTCAAGCGCTCTCCTAAAGCAAACCGTACCGTACCGAACCGTGCCAGAGGAGTCGCCTGAACACTCCTAAAACGAACCGTACCATACCGTACCGCTCCAGAAGCGTGCCAGGGAGGACCACCTCACGATGTGGTCTACAGCGTGCCAAGGCGAACTGTACCGTACCGCGCTAAGCACCTGAACACATTCCGCGATACTTTAAAGTGATAGGCTAACATTGTGGAGCTTCAATTAAAAAAATTGTCAAATTTTGATATCTGAATTACATAGTAGTGTTCAAATGGACAAATAAACACACTAGAATAAAAAAGTTTGGAAAGTTACACTGCCAATGGCTAGTTATGCATGAATAAACAATTAAAACTCCGGGCGAGTTTAAATAGCGTAGGTGTACACACAGTAAGTCTATGGGAGAAAATGGGCAGGTGAATCCGATCAACTTACGATTTTCACTTTTTTAAAGCACTAAATAATCATTTTGAAATACAATTTTTTAGGGTGTCATTTTTAGACCTTATCAAAGACAATGGTAGCATGGGGAATCATGTAGCTTAGATTTTTTAAACTGTGGTAAATGTTAGCCAATGCCTTTAATAACATTTTTTTCTGTAAGATCTGAAGAAAGTTAGTGAGGTACTGTAGTTATACAATAACAGTTTTGGTTTAATAGGACAAATTTGATTTCCATCAACATTTCAATAACAGTGCGTTGTCACTTCTGCAAAACATTGGAAAGAGCAATCAAACTTACATGTAGCGATACAACAACAAAAAATGTTTGGAAGTACACATGTTGTCATTTATTTATTTTTAATACTTTCTAAGGAAATATCAATGTGTACATAAGTAAACAAAGTGTTGACGATCACGCCAGTAATTTCAGGTTTAAGTAATTCCTCACAAAATCAACAACTGTGCAACTAGGTTCAGTTGTTGCCTTGTTGGGCATTATTTGTTTCAATTGTTTACAAAACTATGATTTTTGGATACCAGTATTCTCCATAATACTTAGTCTACTGTATTACTGTATTTCTACAGTTTACTGTATATGCTACTCCTGCTACTTTATCCTGATATGCACATTTTCAATATTTTTTGCAGGCATCTACCTGCACGTGAGACGAAGCATTAATTATTGATACTCTATGTCAGGACCATTACACCAATCTCCGCAAATGTGTTGATAATGCGTGTCGAAACACAAAGCGTGCATTTGCTCGCTGCCCAAACCGAAGTGTCGGTCGGTTGAACCATTCACAGATTCACTTCAGACATGCAACGGACCCTAGCCAGGAATACCCAATGAAGCATACAGTACACAAGATGTGATGTACTGGGTACTATTTGGCTTGCTTCACTCGATCAAATACAGCCATTTACTAGTCACATATTGAGTTAGAGGTGATTTCTATTCACACGTTTGAAATTCGACGCAGGTCCCCCTCGAAATGCAGAATTTTAAAGTACCCGTACCTGCTACGAGGGCACACATGAATGATGAGTTTGTGTTAAATCAGGAAAACTTTTACTAGTAGATGTGTATTTTATATGCAATTGCATTTCTATAGGGGTGCTGATTTGATTCAGAATTGCTTTGTGTGTGCAATAAAATTGTAGTCTGTGTATTTGTGAAAGAATAACCCCCCTTCGGCTAAATCACGAACTCGAACCCTGTCGTAATGCACTTGTATCTAATTGGAATAGACCAATCTGACAAGATAGGGGTGACTGTCATAAAAATAATGGCCTACTGAAGTGATGATGTTCTGTACATGTAGCTGACTAGTTGAGGGACACACTCAAGTTTTGAATATTGGGATATAACAATAACATCATAGTACATGTAATTTTAATACTAGATGCTGCTGTAAGCTTTGAAAGCAGCGGTGAATAGATAGAACCCCTTTGCCCTCTGTATAAAGTGTTAGGTAGAAAATGGACCTTGAAACTTGAAAGGGTGCTAGCCTTTAGTGATATTGAGAGCAATTTGAGGCTATTTACAATCAATCAATAGCAATCAATGGATATTGCTACGTGTGTGCATTGAGTCTCCGACTTCCACACTTTATACAGGCCTCCCCTTGCTTGTATAGCTGTTACATTATCGTTTGGACACATTTTTGTGGCATGAAGAAGGTTGTTAGCATGTGCTCTAAGCAGAAGGGCCTTAATGGGAAATGGTATGACTGGAAGTAATCTTCAATTTAAGACATAATACTTCCAGAAGCAAGTATACCGTTAAAAGTTTCTGCTGTGAGAATTTCATAGTCATACATTTCCCCTTTGTTGTACAATTATTATCAGAAAATGTATGTGACAGTGAAATTTGTTGTGTAGCTTTCTATGAGATCATTTTTTTTTCAGGGCCAGAAATTAAACTGAAATTCTAATTCTTGTTTCCCTGGAGTAAACAATTAAAGATTGGGTTTATTGATTTGCAAGTCCATTACTTCCCTTCATTATCAATACCAAACGTAGTTTAGTACTTACAAACGGTGTGTTGAAAGTCTGAGATCCATACGTCATGAATTTTGTTGTTTTATGAGAAAAACTAATAACGACATGTTACCAGAATGTTTGTTTCTGTGAGTTTCAATTTTGCTCAAAATGCGAATCACGGTTACTGTGCACCGTAGCAAGACGAGCGGAGCGCCCTGATTGGTCATCGCTATCTCGTGCGCGACCGTTGGCTAACGGCTGATCGGACCATTTTGGAACGGCACGTGCACGTTTGACGTCGCAGATTTTTTTAAATTTGCTCCTGAGCAAATGGAAAGAGGATGAAGTTTAACCGTCCAGATTTTAACCAAAAACTCAATATTTTACCCAAGTCTCTATGAGAGGTGTTTATTTATATTAATCTTCACATTGGATATGATTTCAGCTGATTTGATTCATATAGATTTTTTTGACATGCAAATCAATACCCAATCTTTAAAATCCTTCTAGCCTGAATAGAACCACTAGCTGAAATGAAATGGTTCTTCAGGCATTTTTAAAGTGATAGGCTAACATTGTGGAGCTTCAATTTAAAAAAATTGTCAAATTTTGATATCTGAACTACATAGTAGTGTTCATATGGACAAATAAACACCCTAGAATAAAAAAGTTTGGAAAGTTACACTGCCAATTGCAAGTTATGCATGAATAAACAAAACTCGGAGCGAGTTTAAATAGCGTAGGTGTACACACAGTAAGTCTATGGGAGAAAATGGGCAGGTGAATCCGATCAACTTTTTTAAAGCACTAAATAATCATTTTGAAATACAATTTTTTCAGGGCGTCATTTTAAGACCATATCAAAGACAATGTTAGCATGTGGAATCATGTAGCTTAGATTTTTTTAACTGTGGTAAATGTTAGCCAATACCTTTAATTTCTCCTCGTATATCACTACCCTTTCACCAATTGGGAAAGTGAAATGTACTACCCATTTTAATAAACTTTGTAATTGAACTTTCTAAAGTTATATAACGCAGTATGTGGGCCATTCCAGCACAACAGATTTGACAAAGAGACCAACTTTTGCCTTTAGTGTAGTGCACTACTTTGTGGTAATGCTGAGTTCAATGCGTGGTTTGGCTACAATAATGAACAGATGAAAGGCACCACATAGGATTAACCTAAAGCAAAGACACAGATTAAGTGAGGGGGCATCACTTATTCATTAATCTTGTTATGTGACCTCATGAATGAACATTATTCATGGAAAGTGTCGTAACAATCCGACTGCCATCCAAACTCGTAGTAATCGGCGTGAATTGAGACAGTTTTTTTGCGTAAAGGGTGATCGGATTTCACGGGTTATCCTTTCAAAGTCATTTTACGACTTCCTCTAATTATGCTTACAGGTTTCTCAGTCCCATGTTGGGATTTTGCCAATGACATTTGTTTGTTTGTCTTATGTATCATAATGTGGATCCCAAATGAGCAGTTCCTGTTTAGTCACATGTTGCAAGACTCCATTTTGATTTGTCCATGTCCCATGACATTTAGCCTCGAAAATAAAGACCACACACTGTTTTTGTGCCTGGAAAACAATGAACAACATGGCATATGGTATTGTATGTTTGTTTGATGTGCAGTTCTTCTGAAACATTTAATTTTAGGTTCCTTGACAAGTTTGTGAACTTGTTTGTGAACTTAAAGGGCAGTGGCATGATTGGGAAAAATAAAAAAATGCCCCCAGAACCAAACTGGTTGAACAATAATGTATACCACCAGTCTATACACCAGCTGGAGACTCTTGGCTGGAAGGATTTGTCTTTTGTTAACCAAGACATACCAGTACCTATTTCTGCCATGCCCCTAGAGAAGTAAGTCCCTTAGCAAGCTACACAACAAATGTGTCTGTTACAAGGCATTCTGATTGTGGCTCTTTCAAAATGAGTCAACTTTTGACTACAAAATTTTCACAGTAGATCCTTTCATATGTCATTGGTGATTTCACGTACCGGCGAATGTTACATTTGTTTCAGGAATAGTTTTACCTACGAATGGAAGACCACCCCCAATCATGTCATTTACCTTTTAATTATGTATCTTACATCTTGTATGGTTGGATGAATAGATGCTTCTTATTCCTTGATATCACACTTCCAAAAATGATGGTTGCAGATCATTTGAGTTTGTTAGACACTTTCTTGGTTGTCTCCGACATCTAGTTTTGCATTCCTCAAGTGATGGGTTCCCTGTCATATCGTTGGTGATTGTCGTCTGATGGCTGTGCATTTATTTCACTATTCTGCTGGACATTGAAAGGTCTAGACATATTTGAAAGTTTTTACTTGCTATAGGAGCTTTGTCACTGATTGATAGCTCCTACTTAATGGATGCCTTTTTAGGTCACATGCTGTACTTCATGAAATGATACCTGCAGATTGTTTGACTTGTATTTCAAGATTACCTGTGATATTTGTGGGTTTTCCTGATCAATCTATATTTGCGTGCACATCTATTACACTATCTTAAAATCAAAATGAAAGTTCAAATTCAAATAGGCCTACCTATGGGTGTTTGGTGTTTTCAATCATGCAACTGTTTGTAGTTTTAACGTGATTTTGAAACTGCATCAAATACTCTTACTTTCATGTATTGTTAATGCCCGCTCATTAGTGTGATAATTAAAAGTAATGCCATGTCAAATTTGAAACTGGTTCACCTACAGTAAGCTGTAAATGGTGGCGATATACTTTACCATTTTCAGTTCATCTCTAGTAGGATCCATGGTTCAGTGTGGTATAGCACATCATTACAGGATTCCTCAATCCTATGCTTTTTGTAGAATCAGTTTTAATTGTCAACCCCCTCTCCCCCCTTCCCCAAGTTTATGAATAGATCCAATCACATGTACATCAATACTGTTGACCTCTCCCCACTTGGCCCACCCATTCTTACCCCCCCCCCGCCAAAAAAAAAAGTTAAAAAAAATAATAAATAAACTAAATAAATCTCCACAGTACAAACATCCTCAAGCCTGAAAAAAAGTTTCTGGTTGAAATCTGTTGACTCACAAGTTGACCAATACAGACTTAAACTTTCAAATTGATTTGAGTTGACAAGTATCCTGTAAGTAATGTAATAGGTGTGCCTACGCAAATACAGATATGGTTTGGAATTCTTTTTTTCATTTCGAAATATCTATTTTTTTATCCTTGAAGGTGAAGTCAGTATTAATGTGTGACGTTGATCCAATGGAGAACCGCCGATAGCGGAAATATTTTAAGCCTACACCACCCGCCCGGAGGAGCTGGAAGATTTCTATCGCACTGACCCTTGACCCCTGCGGTGGTCAGCTTTTGTAAAGAGAGACGACTAACTTTCGGCTGAATGATTGTAATTGAATAAATATTAACAATAGATCGCTTTTTTTGATCAACCTTTTTTGAGTGCAATATCATGCTGTGTGAACACAGAAAGTGAAAGAAATAAATTATCTTCAGGCGATAAAATACTCTGCCGGAATAATGTCATAAAGTACACTTGTGTTGCGGAAATAGTTACTCTTAAATGTTGTTTGGAGAATCCACTTATAAAGTGGATCTATGATAAACAGCAATTATATGTGTTTATTTCTGACTCGCAATGAGCAACACAAGAACTATGGATTAGTATCAGACTGGACATATTTTGGTGTCTTTCTAGCAAGGAAACTGGATGAATTTTGCAGCTGTAAGAGCTGCAAAGGTATTTCAGTATAAGACTTTTGCGAAAGAATAACTCTCGGCAATCATGGGGCAAACAACGTCGTCTGGCCCCGACCCCCTCACCCCTGCTGACACGTGGGCCACAAGCAGGGCTAGTAACTTCAGCCAGCAAAGCCAAAATGGCGGGCACAGCAACTTTCAGACTTCGACGAGCTCGGCCTCAAGCGCCGGGTCACAGTTTCCCCGCATGGCCCACAGATCCTCAGTGCAATACAGGTCCAGCAAGGGCCGAAAGAACTCTGCCGCGGAGAAGAAGGTTCACAGCGTGCACATTATCGAAAGCGTTCCCACGGAGATATTTTTGAGCCGACGACGACAGATGCAGACGTGGCAACAGTATCAAGTAAGTGGACTAATTATGGTTAACTCGTTAACTGTCGCCTTGTAATTACATAACAGGTGCATGCTTTGTTTCTCCTCCTCACTGTGCTGTAGAGAAGACGATACAGGATGACGATCTACGGTGGAAATTAAAAATGATTTACGACGGGCGCTCGCGCTGGCTTTCATATTGAATTACTCCTAATGAAATTTTTAACTGGACAATGAACCTTTTTCCGTATGTGTGTGTCTGTTTGTGTGTATCTGTGTCTGTGTTTGTGTGTGTACAGTATCTATGTTGTGTGTGTGAGTGTGTTAACTTGTGTGTGTGTGTGTGTTTGTGTGTGTGTGTGTGTGTGTGTGTGTGTTCGTACTTGTTTATGTAGGTGTGTTTGTGTATATGTGTGTGTTTGTGACTATGTGTGTGTGTGTTTGGAATGTTTTTATTTTCAACAAGTGTATCAAATCAAGGAATCACACAGTATGGAAAAAATCCTAGTTGATGCACAAGTGTAGACTTCATTATCATGCTCCCTACCCCCTCCCCCTACCCCTCCCCCCCCCCAAAAAGAAGAAAATCATCAAGAATAGGAATAGCACCAAGTCATCCTATCCCTGTCCAATGTTATCTCAATATTTTGTCTTTGATAGCGTTACGGTCAAACGGTGAATCCACGACGAATTCACAGCATTAAAATAACAGCCGGCTCATTGTCTGTTCGACAATAGCCAGAGCTCAGTCATTAGTGTAAGCAGAGACTTCCTTTGTTTTTTATACGGGGCTTCTCAATGATTGTCTGGAAGTTTGGTGGGGGGGGAGGGGAGGAATTGAGCCTCACTGCCCCTCCCTCTCCCTTCAAACTCTCAGACAATGACAGGAATGAGATGATTTTCAGGTCATAAGTTATGAGAACAATTTGTCTGTCCCTTTACGCTGGGATTATTTCCTTTTTGCAAGGGGACAAGGATGACTTTGTAACCTGTTGAGTTTGCGTGCCGACCGAGTATTCATATGAATCATGCGGCGTTATGAAAGCCAGTCATCGGGCACGACTGACAGGATTATTAATATCTGTGGAATAAGTGTGCATGATAGGTTGAACAGGTATTCTTTTAAAGGGGCTTGTCTGCACTGTACACCTGTGCTCAGAAATAGTGAAAATAAACAAAATATGACACAAAAAATCTGTGCTGTACACTGCACATGGTCAAAACAATGACCACAAATGTTTTATCGTCAATGTCTGTTTGTACAGAAAACTTGTTAACATGAATGTTGAAAACTTGAAATTTCATTGTACATTATCCAACAGAAGTGAGGTCACAGTATACCCCATTTCAACATTTTAATGCACATGTACATGTAACTCTTGATGCCATTGAAATCACAAACTTGTCCCACTTAATAATTATATTGTGTACAACATGATTAATTAGTGATTAATTTGACAATAAATAGTGATATCCATTGTAATGTTTTGCAAATGTAGTGTTTACAGATTACAGTATACATGTATCTTTAACTGTTTCCTTTTTACATATCCACTTTATATTGTACTTTTTATTGCTCAATTTTCTGATGATCATGATGTATTGTATATTACACTGTACATGTATGTAATAGTGTATGTTTGTTATAAATGTTTATATGTGTTAAATTTTAAAGTACATGTACATGTAGATGGGAAAAACTGTATTAATACATTACCAAAGAATTTAATCAGGGACTGATATATGTGCAAGTGCAAAGTGTACAGGGATCCACAGAGAGAGAGAAAGAGAGAAAAAAAAATTGCATTGAAAGTTCAACTTTGAAATCTATGCACAAATGTACATGTACACTGTATGTGTAGGCCTACATGTGTACATGTATTTCAGTGTGACTTCCTTGAAAAGTATCATGACTTAATCACTCACCTATTACATGAATGTGTAACCTATTTAACTCCAGGTTAGCTGCAATTGTTAACACAGATTTAACCCTGTCCGTATTATGGGAACCACATAGCTGTGGTCACACTTTTGCTTTCGAGGGTCCACTTTGAATGGGTGCCTTTAATGAAGCAATCAGGATAATCTCTTTATACTCCTTTCTTCTCTCTTTTCTGGATAACACAAAAGTCTAAATTTACCATTTATTTCTCATCCCCCATACACCACAACAAAGATTTGCTCTGTCAGTTTACAGTTTGTAAAAAAAAACACCAAAGCTTCTGGGATCCAGTCATTACTTCCAGTCCATTCTCTTGTCCATTTGACGACTCAATTGTGGTTATTTTTGTATATTCTAGCTGTACACATATTTTAGGGTATCAGACACTTTTATTGTTGTCCCCCTTCCTTTTAAAGCAAAGCAACCACAAGCAAGGTTCAATGACTCCTTCAATCTGTTTGGTTGCTTCACTACACTTGTCCTCATGATTTCAAGACAAGTGTCCATAACTCAGAATACGCATGTGGGCAATTCCGTGAAATATTGGACAAATCACAAATTATATAAATTGGTCTATCTCGAATCATATTACATTTCAATGGTTTGAATGGGTATGAATTATGAAGAAACAATTGGGGACATCATTTCTACTCTAAATTTTACATTTTCAACAGCACCCTCTAGGAGAATCAGAACCATACATGAAGTACCACATGTGGGACTAGTGTGACTAAATCTCAATTTTATGAAAAACTATCATTTATTCTGCAGTTTTTTCCACGCCAATAGCCTCTTTTCATTGTTTTGAAAGTAATAAAGCCCCACATATGCATACTAAATCTGAAAAAGACATGAATAAATGCAAATTTGTGTGGATGGACAAAATGTAATGTAACTAACCGTAACGTAACTAACCATGTTTTTGATGTTGTAGTTAAAAATGAACAGATTTTTATCACTAAGTTATATATCAAATGACTTACCAAGATGTCAGAAATAGCATGAATACCACAGTTTGTTTCAGTTGAAAACAGGTTGAGGAAACTTTGAGGACAAAGACTTGTCATTTTTTTTCCATGTCCTCTTTTCGTAACGTAACTAACCATAATTAAAGTTGTTGTTATTACCTACTGAAACATGTCTCATGATTTTGCTTGATGTTGTGAAGTAGGTGCCAGTCTAGAGAATTGACAGTACCAAAACAGAAAAATTATATGAAAGCATGTTCATGTGAGAGCCAACTGTTGAGTAAAGTTTGTCATAAAGTGTAACGTAACTAATCACGGAATTGCCCATGTGTGGATACATGTGCTTCTATACTGTACAGTATAGTATAAATCTGCATACAAAATTTGTAGGTAGATGTGCTGGAAGTACTGTATAGTAGCACATACTGTACAGTGTATGTTTGTCAGATGTATGTAATACACCCACTTGTACAGTATTACTGAAATTTGAATTTATAAGCTTTAATTTTATGTCAGTCTTTAAAGACAGAGTAAGGGATTTGCACATCAGAAAACTGTAAAATGAATGAAATCAGCTCAAATCGTTCACAATGTGAAGATTAGTGTATGTAAATAAACACCTGTCATAGAACCTTTGGGTAGAATAAGTAGTTTTGGTGAAAATCTGGACAATTAAACTTCAAAATGTACAGTTACGTCAACGTGCACGGGCCTTTCCAAAATTGTTCGATCAGCTGTTAACCGAAGGTCGCGCGGAGTTTAGTCGTTTAACCAATTAGTGTACTTTGCTGGTCTTGCGACGGTACACATAACCGCAATTTGAGCAAAATTTAAACTCACGGAACATTCTGGTAACATGTCGTTAAAATATTAGTTTTTCTCATAAAACAACAAATTCATGACGTATGGATCTCAAACTTTTAACACACCATTTGTAAGTACTAAACTACCGTTTGGTATCGATAATGAAGGGAAGTAATGGACTTGCAAATCCCTGACACAGTCTTTAATGTACATACAGACCTGTTGATTGTGAATTTGAAATTGAAGATATAAATGACATTCTTCAAGAAGCAAATAAATTGTGTTTTGACACTTTTGTGTAGTCTTGCTAAAATAATTAGTTGTCCTAGACATGTTTCTTTATATAACATGATAACCACACGAGGGAAAAAGAAGTCAATGTAGCAATGATACATGTACATAAAATAATGGTTTGCAAAAGAATGAGTGAAATTTGAGTGTATTGATAAAGCTACGTATGTATGCCTACTTCATGTACAGTACATGTACATGTGGTCATCAGATCTGAGGGGTAATCATTCCCTTTAACCCTTTCAGTGATATTGACCTAGATCACTGTGGTTTCATGCACTCGTTATGATGTCTTTCAACCTGAGCCTTTGTCATCATTTAGTGTAGATACAGAACAATTGTATTTATCATAATCAGCAACAGGTGCAGTGTTACTGGGTTGAATCATTGAATCATGCACTAGTGGTTCCAATTACTCTGTTCAGTTGTCAAATCTGTAACTTACAAATCATATAACTCCTAAC
The DNA here is from genome assembly GCA_001188425.1 of Eucidaris tribuloides. Taxonomy (NCBI): domain Eukaryota; kingdom Metazoa; phylum Echinodermata; class Echinoidea; order Cidaroida; family Cidaridae; genus Eucidaris; species Eucidaris tribuloides. The sequence continues at coordinate 37,607 of JZLH01S0136847.1, forward strand.
AAGAACACTACATGTATGTGTACAGTGTATGCTGAATTGGTTTGTTGTACATACGTAATGTAGTTACATGTACATAACCTACCTTCTAAAAAAAGTATAATTTTCTCTAAAAATTCAAATGTAGCCAGCAGAAATATTTTTACACATTTAGTTTGTTTGGGGTTTCTTCTTTTTAAAAATGATATTGATCATTTGTAATCAATTCAGACTGTCAAAGTGATGTTTAAAGGCAGTGGATCTCTTTTGCACGCCTAAAATTCAACATTGTGCAAAGGCACTGGTTTATAGAAGAATATCTCATTTAAGAACCTTTGGAAAAGTGTAGGAGCTAGAAATGCAGTTTTAGTGGAATTATAGTAAACGTTTGACTTGTTTTTTATTTTAGGCATACAGTTCTACAAATTTTACAAGTGGTACTAGTCTATTTTTAGACAGTGCATGTACATGTAGGTCCCTCTTACCTCCATGGTGTAATACACAAGTACTGTACACGCAGATGACCTTGCCTTCCTTTTACTGTGTCTGATGCATTCCAACACAACATCTGGTACATGTATTATTGGTATTACGTAAGTACTGTAATCAGCCTGATATAACCATGGACCTATACTGTAGGTCCATGAAATATAGTGAGATTTGGAACAGTGTGCCTAGAACATACACTACACAACTATTGGTTTCTTGTGCATTTTTTAAAATCTAGGTGATTTCTAATCTTCAATTTTCACAGGCAAGTACTTTTTAAATATCATAAGGGCATGAATAATGTTTTGCTGTATTATGGGAGGGTTGCAAATGAGATCCACTACCTTTAAAAAAGAGGTATGAAAATTGTCTTGAGAGAATTACAGTGCTCTCATTACTAGCCCCATTGAGGTTACAGCACTGTCATGTTAAAAACTACATGTACAGTGTATAGTACATGTACCTGTAATTAATTAAACATCAATATGTTGTTGAACTAAATTTCAGGGAAGATGAAAAGTCAGTAAACTTTATATTGTTTCCTGAAAGGAGCTTTCAATTAATGTTTGTGTATTAAACTGAAAGCTGCCCATGCTTTCTTGTTAAAGGGTTAATGACCAGGATTTTGAAATAACTTGCATATTGTACATGTAGCTCTGGTTAAAGAAAACATGTTATGTGTCATTATGGGGTTTATACATATCTGTATTTCTTGTTACTCTGTAGAAACTTGTGGGCATATCCTACATCTATTTTAACAAGCTCGCGTGGTATCCTCCCTCGTTATTGCCTTCAAATCAATCCAGCACCTCTATGTACATGCACCTACCCCTATCCTTTACCTTTACCCCCGATCTCATTTTCTTAAAATACATTCTAGATGTGATTCTGCGGTAATCCCAGGATAGCCCCTCTGTCTGCACGACTTCTTTCCTCCACTAAGCCAGTGGAATTCCGGGCTTATTCCTGATTTCCATGTCAAATTATGCCGCGGGTCGTTCCCTGTCACAGCTGCCCTGCTTGCCGAATGTTTCTGCGCGGAACATTCGTGAAGCGCGTGTGCCCAGAAGATATTGAAAATGCCACAAAAACTAGTGATAATTCATTGCATATGTTACTAATTGGCTGAGCAAATATATTCTTGATGTTGATCTGATGCTCGTTCACGAGATTAATGTTTCTAATCTTGACACTGCACTTATCGTCCTCAGCGTGTGATGGGGTCGATTTAATCTTGCGCGTGATCGCGCAGAGTGAAAGCAGTCGGGGCTGAACAATATTTTTGAAGTTAAGAAGTGTAAATATTTGTACAAAGGGAAGTACCTGTCCGAATTAATTTCGCAATCACCCTTTGGGGAGTTCAAACAAGCCATATTTAGATCATCGTTCGTCCAGACTCTGAATCTTAGATATGTTCAATTCTGGAAGTTTTTTCCCCCTCTCACTAAAAAAGAGATGTGAGACTAAATTATATCAAAAGACTGAATACATTATGTCTTCTTGTGAAAAAAACAACATGTTGAGTTATTATAGATTGAAGTAGAATGTTCTAATTGCACAGGAACTTGAAGAATTTTTATAGATGCCTCTTGAAAAAAGTTTGGAAAATTTTAATTTTCATGAACACAAAATAAGAGAGAGAAAACCATACATTTTAGCAGCATGGTCTTGAACCGCATTGGAGAATACTACAAATCTCACATAAGACCTCTATCTAATGTAAGTTATAGTACTTAGTGCCTCCACGAGGTTCAGCAAAACCAGTTTACTTTTACAGGCTGTAAAGATAGGTAAAGGTTCAAAAACAACAATCAATCGAAAGGAAAAGGGACAGATCATATGCCTCATTGAAATTATTGCCACATGTTAGAAAATAAAAAAAAATCACAAAAAGCTTGAAAAGAAGAAAATACTAATTTTGTTTTTTTAACAATGTTATAACAAATGGAATATTCACACTAAGAATGCAGATTCACAAAATCCATTTGGAGATGTTGACAAATGGGATGAAATCCACGTTGATAAAATGGTCAGTTTTACTCAAAAAGACAGGCACTGAACAACCGCAAAATTTTACTTGTCGCCCCATGAGCCACATAACAATTATAACTAACACCACGACCAGGAAGTAAACATTCATCAGAATGAACACCGCAAAATCTCGGGATATCCCAGAATTCACAGTAGGACGTAATGACCCTTGACCTGATATCGTCTTTCAGCTGGTAGGGTCCCAGTCATTTGATATGAGATCTGACAATCATGGTATTCCCCTGAAATGTTTTGCTTATGAAACACACATGTTTTGATGGTTAGAAAGAAGCCTTATTTGGGCAAAGCGTTTCAAAAATCAACATGCAGTATATTGCATACACTGCAGCAGTGCAGGCTGTTCATATTTTTTTAGTCACATCAGACTCACGTGTGCCTTTGTTCTTTACGCGTTCATGTTTTGTGTTTGCAGAAGACTTTTGATAATGAATATTTTTTGCAGCAATAACATATTTTACTTACAGAAATTAGTTCCCATTCAAGATAGAAATATTCTAAATTGAAGTTGAATTTAAAGCCCAAGTTTTATTTTGGAGATTTTTTTATTTGAAAGCTTTATGCCCAAAAGTCATATCCCAGCAATAACAGATTCTGAATGTCTTTAATTTTTTTAATGAATGAATGAAAAATCTCGGGGGGGGGGGGACCCCAGAGATTTTCGACTATGTTTTACATTATAGCATCCAAAGGGTTAATAAGGTGTTAAGGTTATATGAGTTATACCTCATTTGAAAGAGCGGAGTCTGCCAAATTTCTGGGAATTTGTTGGCCGTAAAATGTGACAAAGAAACAAGATCGTGAAATCTTGTTTCTGATAGTGAAAACGGTTTCATTATTGATTCAATGACAGTGACACAGAATTGTGGTTAAAGCAAAAATGAAAATAAACCATTCAAAATGTGACATTAGTGTTCAGTACATCTCAAACAATAGGAGGAAATGAAAACATTAAATAGACATTGGCACCACTCAGTAATGAATAATCACAGGGAAAACAAAAATATAAAGTGACAAGATAAACCATTAAAATGACCCTGTTTAGATCTATAGCAGATTTGGTCAACTGAGAGAAGTCACTTGTTCTGAAACGTGTAGGCCAACCATTTATCCTTGATGACTGGATGTTGCCTGAAAGTTACTGGTATTTTATACCCTCTTTATGTTTGTATGGATATTAATGACACCATGTTATAAATCTGCACGTGTTCTTCCACAAGTGACAAAAAAATTATTGTAATTGAAGAGTGGGGTGGGCAACACTGGGCATGGTAGGGGGAGGGGGTCACTACATACAATGAGGACATTGCTTAAAATCCATGCACATCAACAAAAAAGTTTCAATAAAAGTATGTGGGACAAGTGTGACCATATTTTGTCTGTGACTTAGGAGAAAAACAGTAATTTCACTCTTCATGTAAACCAGCCCCAAAGACATGTACCAAAGAACTAACCCTACATAACTGTATGTTACAAAAGAGCACCAGTCATAGGGTCCATTAGTAGAAATAGTATCTGGACTGCACTGAAAAACACAAAGTACCCTCCATACCCCCCCCCCCCCAACCGACAAAACTATCCATTTTTCCCCTCTGCTGTAAAAGTAATAGTGTCTGAATTTTTTTTTTTTTATAAAATGAATGCCTAAATGACCATCAGACACTTCCCTGTAATTGACAAACTTCCTTTTGCTGGTCTATTTCTTTTGTAATTTTTGTCATTACTTAATGTTATTATTGCTTATAGGCCATACCTTTAGTATCAAATGAAGGCCATTTTCGCAAGAGATGTTATGTGTTGTTATGTTCCAATTTGCAACTCAATCCGATGATATGACCATCGTATTAAATGGCAGCATGATAAGTTGACAGTTTCAATATCATTATTAGGATATCATCTACAGAAACATCAAGAAGTGAAGGATAATTTTGAGAAAAAGTGAGACGAGACATATTGTATACAAAGACACACATACACTGTAAGAAAAAAATGAAAAATAGAAGAATGTTGGAATTTTGGGGGCTAGGACTGTCGGCCTATGTGTAATTATCATACTTTTGAAATAATATTCCAGATGTTAACCCATCCATCATATAGGGACTATGAGGACTATCTTCTGTTAACTGCTTTGACAAAGACTAGTGTTTTGATTTCCGCAGGGCATCTACTTGGAAGAAGAAAAACTGGCATAGTCTGGAACTGAGACTAATATTTATGTCTTTGTGTTTCAGGCATATGTGGTTATGGTGTTATTTGTGCAGTACATATGTAATAATAAGTTGATTTTAGGTCAAAGATGTGGTTACAAAGGAAAGAAAGAGAACTAGATAACATGTACAAGATAAAAGGCTTTTGAGTGGAGGTGAGGAGAAAAAGATACACCATCCAATGTCTTTCAAGATTGTGTCATTCATTTGCACGTCAAAAAACATCTATATGAATGAAATCAGCTGAAATCATATCCAATGTGAAGATTAATATAAATAAACACCTCTCATAGAGACTTGGGGTAAAATATTGGGTTTTGGTGAAAATCTGGACGGTTAAACTTCATCCTTTTTCAAATTACTCAGGAGCAATTTCAAAAAATCTGCGACGTCAAACGTGCACGTGTCGTTCCAAAATTGTCCGATCAGCCGTTAGCCAATGGTCGTGCAGGGGTTAGCCGTTTAGCCAATCACTGTGCGCTCCGCTGGTCTTGCGACCGTACACAGTAACCGCGATTCGCAGTTCGAGCAAAATTGAAACTCACGGAAAGAACAACGTTCTGGTAACATGTCGTTATTAGTTTTTGTCTCGCCTGCGTAGCGGAGCGAGACATAGGTATCACTATTTCCGGTGTCGGCGGTGTCTGCGTCGTCAACAATTGTGTTGTACACACAATAACTTTCTATACCTTCGAGGTAGGATTGCCAAATTCATACAAGAGGTCCATCTCTTGAAGGTGCAGGTCAAGTTCGAATGTGAGTTGAATTTGATTAAGGTCAAAGGTCAAAGGTCAATGAACTTCCATGACTGGCACTGTGCTATGTTAGTCGTATAGCATAGTTTTGACATGCAGTCTCTTCAGGCGAGACAACGCTTGGCATTTGCCTTGTTCTCATAAACACAAATTCATGACGTATGGATCTCAGACTTTCAACACACCATTTGTAAGTACTACATGTATACTACCGTTTGGTATTGATAATGAAGGGAAGTAATGGACTTGCACATCCCTGACACAATCTTTAACTCTAGTTTCTTTCTAACCTGTTTCTTCCTGTACTTTACATTATTCCTTAAACTTTATCTCATGGCTCTTTCAATTAACCCTCCCATTTCCATTGCAATAAAATGCCACAGACTTTCCATGTGACATAGTCAGTGGGAGACTAAAGAGGTTAAACTGGCATGGTCAACAGGTGGATTACAGCAATTACACAAATTATGTGTAGTCTAACAAGTCATTGAAATGGGCAGTTTTCAAGGTTTTGTTTTTCATTTTAATGTGTTGAGTAATTGATTGCTCACATGTAAATGACATTAATTAACAAATGGTTGACTGTTTTAGTGACTGATCAGTTGTTGACTGATTGTTAATAATTTTTATGCCTCCGCCCCGTAAGGGAGCCGGAGGCATTATGTTTTCGGGTTGTCCGACCGTACGTCCGTGCATCCACACTTTCTTGTGAACAAGATTACTGAAGTACCGCTGGAGGGATTTTAATGATACTTGGACCAAGGGTAGACCACTAGGCAAGGATGAATTGATTAGATTTTGGAACAAATCC